>VDFB02020100.1:0-22161 GCA_007258455.2 Sequoia sempervirens
CTCTCTCTTAAAATTATTCCCCCCTCTAAAGACATACATACTTACATACATACAAGCATAATACATATGTACATACAATCCTACATACATACAAGCATACATGTACACGTGTAGATACAATCTTACATACATATAGGAATACATACAATATACATGCATTGGTACACAAAGGCATACATACATACATACAAGCATGCATACATACATACATGACATACAAGCATACATGTACATATAAACATACAAATATATAAACATACATTCAATAGAATAGCATTTAACATAAAGTAAGACATAACGCGAGTGCTTTATACCAAAATCGCGTTATGTCTTGCTAGACATGTTACCCACAAACACAAAAACCATGTCAAAACTAGGATATAATGTGAGTGCATTATAACACACTCGCATTATAACACACACACGCTATAACATGATCACATTACAACACACACACGTTATAACATGCTCACATTATAACACACACACGTTATAATGCATGCATGTTATATCTTGCTTTGGGAATCCCCAAGCCTTGGGATTTGTATTTTCCTTGGAATACCAACCCAAAGGATTGGAGGGAATTCCCAACAACCAGAGATGTGTTTTTGCAAATTCTACAATATTTTAGATAATCGAGTTCGTGCTCTTCGTCAGGATTGTACATGGTTCAATGTCGAAAAAATTGAAGACCTAGGTAATGTTAGGTTCTCTCTTAGCTATCCAACGATATAATTTTTTTCACTTTCTGAAAATGTTAAGCCTTTCATCCATAATTTCTTTTGTTTGTGTCTCTTTTTTGGCAAAAATAAGTGTTTGATGTTTTTTTCGTTATAAATTAATTGTTCATTGAAATTTCAAATAAATTACATTTTTAGAAACTAGACTCCATTCTACAATTTTTTTTAAAAAAAATTCAATTAGTTTCTAAAATTTGTAGGGGTAGCACAACCAAAATTATGTTTTTCAGGAAGTTTCCACTTCAAAAATTAGTAAAAAATCAAAGTCATTAAAAAATTATCAAAAAAATTGTACATCAACTACATATTGTTAGCTAACTTCTCACCGTAGTGATTTTAAAAATACTAAAAAATAGTTCACCATGCTAGGGACATACAAGAGTTGCTATGTTATGTTTTATGAAATAAACAACACCGTTTTTGTATGTCCCTCTTTTGAACCCCTTAATCTCAACCATTTTCAAAATAGTAGTTTAGAAAGTAGACTCAGAGCACTTCGATCCTTGTTTTTGTTCCATCTAAAATTTTTGAGTGTAACTATCCTCAATTTCATGTCCAAGGTCAGTATTTCTCAATTTTAGAAAAAAAGTGTCCACTTAAGCCCCCTTTTTGGGAACCATCTTTGTGCACTTACCCAAATATTGTTAGGTGTGGTTGTTGGTCAACACGACCTAGATGAAGGCTTGAAGCTAAGAGGAAAGCTCTTTTCCTCTGTGTTATGTTCTTGTATTTGTGACTATACTATTGAGTTTTGGCATAGAGATAGTAATTCTTCATGGAATCTCTACACCGTTGTCTCCTAAAAACTACATTAGTTGTTATGCTTTTGAGTGGCTCTTCACAGTATGTTACCAAGTTTTTCTTCTAGAATCAATTGGATAAAATTTATGTTGTTTAACCTTTTGAATTTAATATCTATAGGATCTATCATTAGGAATAAGTTTGAAGCCAATGCTTGATTCCAAAATTCTCACATATTAGTATTTTTAATGCACAAAAATTTTTGTTTGTGTTCATATTGTGATAAGTTTATTTGTTGAGTAAATTTTGTAGGGCGTTGTAAACTTTGCACTGATGATGTCTCAAATGGAGGGTGGTTTTCTAGTTAATTACAATGTCATCACAGATCTCTTTCTTTAGGTAACTACTTTCTAGTTGTTGTAAATTAATATATCTTCTTCATATTGATAAATAGCTTATGGTTTTTGATATGGAACTCTGAAGTTGAGGTGACTTAAAACTATTGCTCTCAATGTAATTTGTTTTTTTATATGATTATTTCTTGTAGTGCCTATATTTGGTGATAACGTATATTCTTTAGAAAATACTTAGGAGCTCACTAGAAAATATTTCCCTCAAAATCAGAGTTAATAACTTGTCTGGGTTATATATTGTTCTCAACACATTGTGAAAGGTTGTTTTGTTGGTTAATCTGATTTAAACCAATAAAGTTGATCCTTACGAGTAAATTCTTCAAACCACCTTGTTCTCTTATCTTTTAAATTGGTTAGATAGACCAATTGCTCAGTCTTTTATTTGTTCTTTATAGGATTGACTTCATTTTCACACCATCTTTAACTATTTCTTAGGCTTACATTGATTTAGCATGGTAAATTGCAGCAAAAGATTGATTCAAACCACCTTGTTCTCTTATCTTTTAAATTGGTTAGATAGATCAATTGCTCAGTCTTTTATTTGTTCTTTATAGGATTGACTTCATTTTCACACCATCTTTAACTATTTCTTAGGCTTACATTGATTTAGCATGGTAAATTGAAGCAAAAGATTGATTTAAATTCTAGTTATTATGATTTTTTTAGGCAACTAAATGTAGTGGGTGTGCATTGACAAAACTTTTAGATGCATTTCCAAGCAAAATAATTCATGAAGATGAGGCAAAATTTGATAATAGTGGCGAATCAATTGATGATGAAGATGAACTAGATGTAGCTCTGTTCAAACATTATACCTAAATTTTAACGAGTTCTTTTGATTTATTTGATATTATTTCAATGAGGATAGACATGCTATGGATTTGTGGTATAATAACTAAGGCTATAAAATCAACTTAGCTTTATTGGTTTAGTAAAAAAATATGTTTCTTAGTTGAGCCTTGGTACTTGAGTGCTTCTTTTATTGGTTGATTGGAAGCACAATCTTATATCTCTACATGGTTGAAGAAAGTAGTGGTTTCTATAATGTTTATTATAAACCATAGTAGCATTCCATTTGCATAGTATTGACATGGTTTTAGGCTTTTAGCCATAGCAACAAGGTAGTGAACTATTAGATAAAATATTTTGGTAGGAATGTATGAAAAATATCATAGCATAGACAAGGTGGTGAACTATTTGAAAAAAATCCTCAAAGAAATGTGGTGTCATGGTGATGAAATTTCCATCACCATGAGACCACATTTCTTTGAGGAATATTTTAAAGTAGTTCACTGCCTTTTCTATGCCATTTCTTACTATTATGCTTTGATAGATTTTTTCCAAGCATCCATAGCTTCTTCAAAAGCATTCATTTTAGACTTTTAGCCATAGTAGCAAGGTAGTGAACTGTTTGATAAAATCCTTTGGTAGAAATGTATGAAAAATGTGGTAGCATAGACAAGGCAATGAACTATTTGAAAAAATGCCTCAAAGAAACATGGTCTCATGGTGATGGAATGTCATGACAATTTTTTTTTTCATGAAATTCCATCACCTTGAGACCATGTTTCTTTGAGGATTTTTTTCAAATATTTCATTGCCTTGTCTATGGCTTGTCATGGCACTCCATCACCATAAGACCACATTTATTTGAGGTATTTTTTCAAACAATTCACTCCCTTGTCTATGCTATTGCTTACTATATGATTTGATAGATTTTCCAAGCATCCAAAGCTTTTTTGAAAGCGCCTATTTTAGGATTTTAGCCATAGCAGCAAGGTAGTGAACTGTTTGATAAAATTCTTTGGTAGACATGTATGAAAAATGTCATAGCATAGACAAGGCAGTGAACTATTTGAAAAAATTCCTCAAAGAAATGTGGTCTGATGAAAATTTCCATGACAAGCTAATGTAATTGGCCACTGCTCCTAGTTATTAGTTATGTAGTGTGAAGTAATTTCATAATTGCTTAGGTTGACTTTGTAATAAACTATATTGTAATTGAAATTTTGTCATCTATCAACATCTAGTTATTAGTTATGCAATATGAAGTAATGCTTTGATTTTGAAAGATGTGCAATGGAATGAATGTAATCAACAATATGAATATAAACTACAAAAATCTATTTTCTACAATTCATTAGTTAAACTCTTTATTTTATTTTGTATTCTATTATCTTATTGAACATATGTTCATGTGGGGAGCAGGCTAAGACAGGCATGACTGTAACTTTTGAATGTGCATTATAGACTCTTTATGGGTATGAAACTGATGTAACAATTGATGAAGCTGAAATTAAGGTAATGCTCTGATATGGATACAATATTTTCCAAGGTTTTAGTTCCATATGCATCTTTTTGCACTTTTTCTATCTATTTTCCAAACAAAGAATTATCTTCAATTCATTCTCATTTATTCTTATTACTGACACATTCTACTACTACGGATATCTATATTTTCAATGTCATTGGTAGTGAGGATCCTGACAATAAATTCAAATACATTGAAGCAATAGCCAAAATTGGGCAAATCAAGGAAGTGGAACATGTAACCAGAGAGTCAAACTTCTATGATGCTGAAAAGACAAAGAACTTTCTTATGGAAGCAAGACTTCCATATGCTCATCCACTGATAAATGTTTGGGATCTATTTGGATTTGTACCAAATCTTCCAAATGCTTCATTTTTCAAGTAGTTCTTTCATGTTTCGCTATAAGAAAACTAGAGCATTGAAACTCAGTTTTCTCAGTCATAGAACTAAGAAACACACTTTGTAACAAGTTTTTCAAAGAAAAGACACATTTAAATCTTGTATCTGCTATACGAACACCTTTTCTCAATAAAATTTCAGCATTTTTCCTTCTTAATAGGTGTTTCATTATGTGCAAATGAATGATTGTATATGTTTTTCTATGTTTTATGTTTAAACCTCAAAAGCATTTTCTAATTTCCAACATTTTCAGTGAACAAAAACAATTAAATAAACTACCAATTGACTAAATATACTACCAGTTGACAAAGAAGTGAATAAATATGACTAAATATAATGATTATGCAATTAATAAACAATGTATCAATATACTTGTAGTGTCGAAAAATGTCTTCAGGGACATTTTCACACTTGTTTGGGTCCTCCTTGTTGAATTGAGTCTAATGTTGCCTTGACTTAGTGTTGTAATGTGTTTAACATGCTCACATTAGGTCTTGGGACCTTGTAAAATAATGAATTTAAATGGTATCTTGTTAAAGTGTTGTGAAGTGTTGTAACACACTTTCACACTTTTCTGAGGTTTTATTAATAAACTAAACCTAATAAATCTCTTTTTAACCTTAATCATGCCTTATTTGGAGTGTTGTAAAGTGTTGTAACATACTTTCACAATTTTCTAGGCTTGTAATTAATAATTGGGCTTCTTTATGCTTTGATCTGCCCTATTTTTCATCCACAATCTACTCATTTAATGCATATTTTTGAGGATAATCCTGACACAAATCAACATCCAATCAAAATTCAGGTGTTTTTGGGTTGAATGGCCTAGATTTAGTGATTTGGGACTCATTTCCCACCTTGGGTGAATGAGTCCCACCTAGGTTTTTGGATCCTGAACCTGGTTTCACACCTTTCTAAGCATTTTTAAAAATGGTCCCATAAAATTATGCCTAATGGGAATCATTTGCCACCTTGGACGAATGAGTCCCGTGTGGCCCAAAATCAAAATTAATTCAATTTTTTGGCAGGATTTTATCCTTCTAGATCTAATGTCAGCTTGTAGTGTTGTAATTTTGAGAATTCTTGCATAATTAAGTTTCACTCATTTTACACCTAGCAAGTTGAATGAGCATCCTTATATCAAAGTTGAGTTCATAAGTGCATTCAAGTGTTTACAAGAGAATTCAAGGGCATAGTTCTTCATCAATTTTTGCACCAATCCAAGATCCATTATCATGTCAAGGATATCAAGCATCAAGCATGTTATTTAGCTAGTGTTGTGATGTAGCATTGAAGATTCAAGGTCACACATTGTTCTACTCCTATTGTCAAGATCAAGATCTACATCCTTCATGGCCATTTCATGTTGAGATGCAGATTTATAAGACATAATTTACAAGGCATCATTCAAGGTACTATTTTCCATGATGCATGTTCTTTGTTTCATGTTTCATGCCTTCATTTCATTTTCTCATCATTTTGTTTAATTACCTACAAGGGGTTTGACCAAGACAAACCCCTATTCCCTAACAATCAACACTTTCTCTCTCTCTCTCTCTCTCTTTGTGTGATTACATATCTAGGTGCTTTGAAGAATTCAATATAATTGAAGATTAGGTTACAAGCTTGGAGAAAGTTGTTGGAGTTATCTCCTCATTTGCAAGGTTGTAATCTTCACCAAAAAGTCACCTATAGCCCCAAAATCAGGGTTTCAAATATGGAAACAAAGAGGAATAGAAAAAGCAAACATTGAAGGTTAGATTTAGAGTTTAAAGTTCTAGTTCAAATAAAAATTGGTGAATGAGTCCCACTGTAGGTTTTTCTCAATTTTTTTTGCAGATTTAGATAACCTTTTGTCTGAAACCTACTCCTGTGCAAAAAACCAGAACTAGGACTAATTCGCCCATAATGGCAAATGAGTCCCACTAGGTCAAAATGTTAGAATTTTCAAAAATTTAGGACTCTTTCCAGTCATCTTCAGATTCTTAGGTGCACACATTTCATTTCACAGCTTGTTATTCTATTTTATATGCATTTTAAATCATTTAGTTCAAGTTTGCATCATATTAGGATTTTGCATTTCATCCAGCATTTCATTGTCTTTTCCAAGTTCTTACTTGGTGGTGAACCCCTTATTAGTTTCTATTCAGCCCCTAGGATAGTCCCTTAGGAGATCTCTTACCTTTATTCCACTCTTGGGTTGAGATCTCTAGGGCATCCTTGAATGTTGGAGAAAAGTGATGTTCTATGTCCAAAACCATAAAGCATCCAATTTTCAACTAATCAATAAAATTTTAGTATCTTCTATAAGAAAAATTTTTCTCAATAAAATTTTAGTATTTTTCCTTCTTAATAGGTGTTTCATTATGTGCAAATGAATGATTGATTATGTTTTTCGGTGTTTTATGCTTAAACCTCAAAAGTATTGTCTCATTTCCAACACTTTTAGTGAACAACAACAATTAAATAAAATTCCAATTGACTAAATATACTACCAATTGACAAAGCAGTGAATAAATATGACTAAATATAATGATTATGCAATTAATAAACAATGTATCAATATACTACTACTTGATAGAAATCAGTGAACAAAAATACTACCAAATTGATCAAATGACTAAATAAATGTCTGGACATAAATTGCTAATGGTCACATGACTAAATATATGATGAAATATGATAAAATCAATAACTAAATATATGACTAATATACTACCAAATTTGACTAAATCAATGACTAAACATGTGACTAAATATGACTAAATCAATGACTAAATTAACGACTAAATATACTACCAAATCGATCAATCAAAACAACCAATAAATGAATAAAATTGGTTTAGTCATTAATTTGGTCGCATTATAAATGGATAGCAATAAACTACTAATGGTCACGTGACCAAGTTTAGTCATTTATAGGAAGTTTTTAGTAGTTTTTTTAGTCATATATTGTTGTTTTTGTACTAGTGTAGGAGTAGACAAATGTCTCCTAATACCATGATCTTCATAAAACTTTTCAAATTCATTTTAACTAAATTCACCTCCTCTATTTGAACTTAGGCTTTTGATCTTAGTATCCATTTCATTCTCAACTTTTTCTTTGAAAATATTAAACTTATCAAGGGCTTATGTTTTTTCTCTTAAAAATGTAACCCATCATTCTAAATTAGTCATCAATAAGCAACATGATATACCTTTCACCTTGTTGACTCTTTTTTCTTGTAGGTCTACATGGGTTAGTGTGAATCAGCTCCAATGGCATTATAGTAGAGCACTTTGTTCTCTTGAAACTTGTCTTTGTTTGCTTTCCCATTTGACACTCTTTGCATAAAGTATTTGTAGGATTAGTTATCTTAGGCATATCTCTCATTATATGAGTAGAATTGATCTTTACCATATTTTCAAAGTTGATGTGTCTCATCCTCTTGTGCCACAACCAACACTCATCAAATTATAAGCAGATTCTTCCATTTGCCCCTTTTAGATGATAGGCATTTTCTTTTGTCCTTTTACCTTCTGCAACTAATCTTTTGGACCCTTCCTTCCTAATCTCACAACCTCTAACATGAAATGTAATATTATATCCTTTGATGCACATATGACTAGAAATAAGAAGATTATGCTTTAGACCTTTGACATAGAGGACATCCTCAATCCTATTCTTTCCATCAATTATTATAGCACCCTTTCCACAAATTTGTGTTGAATCATAGCCACCAAACTTAGTAGCTCCACCATTACACTTCTTAAGACTAATGGACCTTCCTTTTTCACTAGTCATGTGGTTAGAGAAACCATTTTCAATCACCCAAGCATTCTCTTCTTCCTTTGCATGAAAGGCAGTCCACACAACCATTAAAATTTCATTAACTTTGTCAGCCTGCAAAGTATCAGACTTCTTACATTTTTTCAATATCACCCTTTTTTCCTTTCACAACCATGAATAAGGTTGCATCATTTGAATCATTATCCTCATCTTGTGAATACAAAATTCTCTCCTTGGAATATAAACTCTTTTTGAACTTCTCTCTTTTGTTGCCATCTTCTAATTCTTTATAGGGAAATTTAGACGTAAAATGACCAATCCTCCCACAATTGAAACACTTGAAAGGTATGTTACCTTTGTATTTGTCAGCACCTTTCTTCAATCTTCTCACAAAGTTTGGTTCTACCTCATCAAAGTAATCATTTCATTCCATTATATCATCTTCTATCTTTCTACTGACTATGAATGTTTCTTCCTTATTTGGAACATATTTATCAAATTCTCTCATTTCAAAGGTAGTGAGAGCATGAAACATTTCATCTACTAAATACTTATCCAAGTCCTTAGAATATTAAATAGTAGATACCTTGTGACTATAAGCTTTAGGGAGATATCTCAAAACTTTCTTCACAATATCATCTTCTTTCACTTCTCCACCATGACCTCTGATGCTAGTAACTACTTCATCCACCTAAAGCATATAACTAGCAATATCTTCATCCTCTATCATCCTTAGGGTTTTAAATATGCACTTGAAGATTTGCATCTCACTAGTACATGAACAACAATATATGACTAAAAAATATACTAAAAACTACTTATAAATGACGAAACATGGTCACGTGACCATTAGTAGTTTATTGCCAGTCATTTATAATGCAACCAGATTGATGACTAAACTATTTTTAGTCATTTATTGGTTGTTTTGATTGATCGGTTTGGTAGTATATTTAGTTGTTGATTTAGTCATTGATTGTTGGAATCTGGTTACTTATTTAGTCATTTTTTATTCACTAATATATTTAGTCATTGATTAAGTCATTTATTGTTATAATCTGGTCAATTATTTAGTCATTTTTATTCACTAATTTATGTCCATTGGTAGTGTATTTAGTCATTAATTTTAATCATCATTTTGATCAATTTGGTAGTATATTTAGTCAATTTTATTTCACAGGTCATATATTTAGTTATATTTATTCCCTGTTCACTGATTTCTATCAATTGGTAGTATATTTAGTCAATTTAATTATTAATTGACATCAATTAGTAGTATATTTAGTCATTTTAATTGACTGATATTTGAGGATTTAAACATAAAACACAAAAATACACATCAATAATCAATTGCACACAATAAGACAACCATTGAGAAGGAAAAATTGATGAAATTTATTAATAAAAGAAAGGTGTTCTAGTTACAACTTAGAAATAGGGTATTACAACTTTTATTTTTAGTCACAAGACTAAAAATCTAAGTTACAATATTGCACAAAAATGGCTGCAAGAAAGAAACTTCTCCAAAAAAGTTTTGCAATGATGGAAACACATGCTTGGAGCCCTTCAATGTGAGCACATGCCCCTTTCATCTCTTAAAAATTCTACAACATGGGAAATCTTTCTGGAGCAAGTTGTAACATGTGGAATCCAAGAAGGAGAATGTTGATCATGTCCCATATATGAAGCTCTATCCTTCAATGCACTCAACAATAAGCTAGTTAGAATCTTTCCTCCTTTATATGCAATGTGCCATCTAATATGAGCAATAGAGTCTGCCTTTTCCACCATGAATGAAGTTGTGTCTCAATACAACCAACAAAATTACTATTAGTCTCAATTCAAAAAGAATAAAAGTGCATTGTATATTGCAAGTTTACAAAAGTAAGTCCAAACACAACTGAAAGATAAATCAATTAAAAAATTGTAGGAGACATATCACATCCACAAACATGGGAGAGCTATGTAAAATTGGAGAAATTGGCATAGAAAATGAAGGCAACAAGGTTTTCCATATTCAAGAATTTTACTTAATGCTATGGAATAGAATAAAAAAGAATCATTTATCTACCACCATAGTGAAAAGTTAGCAATTTCATTTGGTTTGTTAAACATGGCCCCTAGTACAACTATTAGAGTTGTTAAGAACTTTTGAGTATGTTCTGATTTTGAAGGTTTTATGTAAATTAAATAAAAAAATGAAAAATGCAATTAAGATTTTCAAGGTTTTATGCAAATTGAATAAAATAATGAAAATTGCAACATCTTTCATGGTCTCCATACTTTTGGAATTATTGAATAAAACAATGAACTATTGTCTTGTTTTCCAAACAAGACAATATCTAGCATGAGAAAGTTCTAATACAAATTGAATAAAACAATGAAAAATGCAATTAAGATGTTGACTATTCCAGAAGTATGGAGACCCTTAAAGATGTTGCAATTTGTGATACAATTCATAACAAAGATAAGGATTTGTAGAGGGGAATATAACATAGTGAGATATAACATATGGGTTCCTGCAAAGCCTTGAGAAAGTTTGGAAACATTGTGCACTAGATTGAGCTACTAGGAGGAGTTGCAAAATTATATTGATATCACAAAGGAGATGTTTAAAGACTGAAGATATGTATGAGTATGGAAAAGGAAATGTCTAAGACAATAGATGAAGAACTCAAAATGAAAGTAGAAAAAAAAATCTTTGAAAGGTATTAATAGCAGTTATGGATTTTTTAATTTCCTATGATATTTCTCTTAACATACCTGCTCTAGCCCATCAGCTGCTCAATTATACTATACAGTGACCCCAGTGCTAGTCTTTTAGCAATTATAATGTTGCCTACACGAATGATACTGGCACTAAATCTATTGCTCAAAATAGTTGTAAACAGAAGAGAAAGGATGCATAATGGATCAACTTCAATGACCTATATGCACCCACATGTGATACCTAATCAGGTTTTGATTTTTCCTATTCATTCTAATGTGAAGAGGGTGGAATAGACATTGAAACTTATTCATCTATAGAGGATAAATGAAGGAATAAATTTAGGTTCCTTGATAAACCACATCTTCAGATTTCTTTGAAACTCAACTAGATAACAAAACCAATTGGAAAAACTCAACTAAATCACAAAAATAATCAGCAAAGCTCAACAAGATCATAAACAAGCAAAAATAAACACTAATATTCATGTTACTAATTTTATTGAAGGCACAAATAACAGTGTGAAATTATTCTCAATTAAATATCAAGAAAAATTGTGTGAAGAAGTATTGTAGTGCAAAGGCTTACACCAATTGTCAAAAAGACAACCTGGCAATAAATACTAGAAAACCTTCAAAGAATTCAAAACTCTCAAAATTGTTGCAACATTTTTTGTCATATATTGTAGTTACAAGTGCCCTGCTAGACATGTACATGAAAATGTGGAAGCATAGACAAGGCAAGTGAACTGTTTCAAAAATGCCTCAAAGAAATGCGATATCATGGATACCCACTCTCCCGCAGGCACTTCAAGTCATGCTTGCGGTGATGCAAGGATTTCCATCATCACCGTAGGAATGACTTGAAGTGCCTATGGGAGAGTGGTTATTGAGCATTTCCCCAACCAATGAATGTGCCAATTCCCACCCAACAATTACTATTCCCACCTAGGGGAGCTAATAGTTGTTGGTGGTATCATAAGTAGAAGTAGATCTATCTTGGCTCAGCTATATGTATAGCCTACCTATCTCCTCACTGTCAGTCTATGTGGAAGGAATGCTAGAGTGATGTGCAACAACTACTATTCCCACGGGGTTATGTTTAATTCCCACCAAACCCAATCAACTTCATTCACTGAGGACTTCCTTTATGATGTACCTCTCTCTACTAATGTCTTAAGAAATACAAATTATGTTGTGCCAACGTCTATACAACCCCTATGCTCTCCCATAGGAACTTCAATTCATGCCTTCAGTGATGCAAGAAATCCCTACATCACCGCAAGCATGACTTGAAGTGCCTGCGGGAGAGCAGGTATCCACCAATGTGGTAGATTTTCTTAGGAGGGGGGCTAAAAACTACCTTACACATGTACATACAAATTTTTTGAACATAAAACCCTTGAATGTGATTAAACACAACCAATGATTCTTGTAACCATGTTCCATTCTTTCAATAAATATAATGACTATTGGTTTGAAATTTAGATTGAAAATTTGGACATATGAAGATTTAGGCATAAAGAATGCAAAAAAAGATACAATACAAACCAAGAGATCATTAGAATTTCCAAAGATTCTCTCTAACTTGTGTAGCCAAGAAAAAATTCCAAACAATGAAAACCAAAATTTCATCAAAAGACTGGTAGTTAGTGAAGCAAGAAAGTCACATTCCTGCACCAATGTTAGCCCTCTTCAGGTGATCAATAGGCAACCAATACATTAATTAAGAATGCAATTTGAATCCATAGAAAAACTTAAGATAAGTACTCAATTAAAAAGTACTTGGAAGTAGTCTTAAAGCATTAGATCTCCCCTCAAACTAAAAAAGTCTGTCAGTGAGATTTTGATTAATAAAAAGGGTAAATAAAATACAAAACTGAAACTTACATGATCAATAGCCAAATAAGTATACTCCTTGGAATAAAATATAAAAATGCATTAAAATTGATGATATGATGCTAAAATGGAGATCAAATCTCCTAGATGCATACACTCTTATTTCATACAACACTTCCAATGGTGCCTGTCTTGCAATGTGATGGAACCCCTAAACTTTTGGTTCCATTGATGAAATTCTGCAGATTTTGCACTCATTTTTAAATGTATGCACTTAGGGTTGTGCCCATTGTATTGTCTGGGGATTTTGTTGTCAAAATATCACCCAAGAAACCCTTAGGGTGAAGCCCTTTTTTAGGCTTTAATTCATTGTCAAACTTCTCCTGCCGGTTTTTGGTCATCTTAAAACATCTTGAGTCATTAACACTCATGGAGTAACCGGTCCATCACCCTAGGTTTGATATTCTTATTTGGACTTTACATCATTTGAAAATATTATGTTCTAAGTCCTTGAGGCATTTTATACGTCATCCTAGATGGTCCCTATCTTAAAACAACTTGCAAGAACATGCTAAATTGTTTTCACTTAAATCCCGTCCATCGCTTCCCTTTATCACTCATCGTAGGTAGTTTTTGAAATGTAAATGTAAATTGGCGATGAGCGACGAGCAATGTTTCCTTGGTTTCACACATCATAGATAGCTTTGAGAACTTTGATTTGTATTAGTGATGATCGATGTTCTTATTTCTCTAAAAGGTTTCACCTATCACTAATTGCTCTTGATTTTTTGTTTTGAATTAGTGACAAGCAATGACCTCCAGGCTTTCATTTTCATCTCTCATCATGGATGGGTGTGTAGTCATCTTGTTCAAACTAGCGATGAGCGATGAGTAGTATTCTATTTTGTTTTGTGTATCATAGATAGCTTTTGAATGTTAATTTTTAAGTTAGCGATACACGATGCAAGTGTTCTATATGTTATGGTTGGCTTCTTTTTCATCGCTAATTGCTTGAAGGTTTTATGATGAGAATTGGTGATGTGCAATGACCATTGGAGCTCTTCATATCCTCTCCTATCACTCATCACAGATTTTTTCCAAGATTTGAGTTTTAAATTAGCGATGAGCAATGAGGTTATTTTGTTTAATTTTTCTTTCATTGATTTGAATTGCTCTTGTGAGAAAGGTCTTTTGTGCCTTATATTTTCATGCAAGTGCACGTGGCATGATATGGTTTGATTGTTGGTTTCAGGATTGTCACTAATTTATGGTCTATATTTTAAATGTGAATCAGTGACACTTGATGTAAGGAAGGGATTTCTAAAATGAACAGTGATCCAATGGTCTGAATTTCATCACACCAATGCTCTCATCATTGTTTGAACCTTGGAGAGGTGGGGAAAATATGCAACACATGATGGAAGATTTTAGGGAGTATTTTCTTCAAGTGTCGGCTCTAAGTACTTCGCCGATATAAATGAAAGGGCACAGATGGAGCTGGCGATACATGTTAATTGTCAAATCACAGGTGACTGATGAAGATTAAGGGAAGATGTGGCAACTTTTGAGATGGTATCATAGTTTGTTTAGGAACAAGTTGTAAAAGGCCAAAAACAATGTTCTAGGTTGCCATTGATGAAGTTTTAAATCCTCAAAGATTGATGGTCTAGATTCAAAGCTAAGCTACTAAGTTATCAACTCACTCGCATGAGGATTTTTTCAATCATTAATTACTCCACACTCCAAATTATCTATTTAATGTAGATTACCTGCCATTTGATCTCACCATTTCCATTCTGTAGAAATTATGAAGAGTGTGTGAGTGTTGAGCTTTCAGTTGTAGAGACATTGATGTTTTATCCTGGGTGAGTTGGTTCTTTGTATGAGGTATGTTTAATTCATGATCTAGTTTGTCTGGGAGTTTTATATTTCTAGGGCTTGTTGAAGTTGTCTGAGTTTGTGGGTGTGCTTTCTTGCAAATTTGATTCAAGAATTAGAGTTGGTTGGTCTTCACTCAGTCTAGATTTGGTATTGCTTCTACCATGTGTTTTACAAAATGGGTAAGTCAGGCGAGTCAATTCAACCAACTAGGAGGTATAGGAGACTAATTGTGTTTGAATGTCATGAAGATATTTCTGTGGCTAAGCAAGAAGTCCCAACGACTTCTATTTCTCCAAAGGGTAAAAAGTACCTACAACTTAAGAAGTGGGACCATTTCAGAAGAATTGGTCAAGTTTAAGGGAAAGGAGCCAGTTGAGCCTAAAAGGAAGACCAAGAAAAGAAACATGAGTCACAAGGCCTACCTAGGAAAACATAATTCTTCCATCATGCTCTTTGATAGCCCTTCAGATGATGGTGGTGACACTGACTCAGGAGACTGCCATTATCTCTTCTCTCTTTGGTGGCGTATGATGACTCTAACAAAGAAGTAGTGATGGTTCCTCCTATTGCATCATGAACAAGGAGGAGATGAGCATACTCTAATGCTGATGACTAAGAGTAGCATGTTCTCCTTGTTTTTTGTGTTTGATGACACCATTCCCACTACATTAGGATCATCCTTCTCTACTTATATGTGGTTTTTTCCCTTGTGCTTATGTGGAAGTCTCTCGGTTGTTATTGTGAAGAATCTTTTTTTTTGATGTGGACATTGTAGAAATGACTAACGATACCCTGTGGATGATTTGGTTACTCTCCATCGACAACTCAATGAATTTTGTCTGTTTATTTCCTCTGTTTTGTGCATGATTGCATATAACCATCTGGGGGAATCTCTTGAATGAAGGTGAAATCCATTTTGAAATGAAATGTGAAATGCAATCATAATTCAACTAGATGCTTGTTGCTCCCCTATTCTATAAAGGGGATTTTAAGGCTAATTACAAGGGTTGTGGTTCAAGTTTTGAGTCTCA
The DNA here is from genome assembly GCA_007258455.2 of Sequoia sempervirens. NCBI lineage: Eukaryota > Viridiplantae > Streptophyta > Pinopsida > Cupressales > Cupressaceae > Sequoia > Sequoia sempervirens. The sequence continues at coordinate 15,828 of VDFB02020100.1, forward strand.
AGAAGGTCTGGGTGAATAGCGAAGCTTAGTAAGGAGCATAAATGTAAATAGGTAGATTGATGAATATACCAAGAATAATTTTAGGGCATGAGTCCTGATGTAATGATCTTAAATGGTTTTACAGTAACATCAGTAATATAAATATATCAGTTCTAATGTATATGTTCTCCTATTTAATTTCCTTGTAGATTATGAATGAAATTGTTAATGATATTTTCATTTGTCTTCTGTTGTTTAAATTGAATGAATGAGTTTATTTATGCTTCAATTCAAAGGGTTGATTTAATGCTAAACTAAGGTCACAATTCTATGAGGAGAGGATATAGGATTTGGTAAGAAGCTATATTTTAGATGCAATGAATTGAATGCTATAAGGTAGTATTCCAATAATTCACAAATTACTGAGTTGAATTGTTAGGGTACTACTGATCAATTACAAACGTGACTCCATTATCCTATGGACAAGGCACTGGTCCCTTCATCAACTTATCTCAGAGTAGGTTGATTTAGTAACACACCTATCTAGAGGCTTTAAATGAGAATAAAATCATGAAATTTTTTAATTATAGTGTCCCAACCTGAAGTGTTATTTTATTCCTTGCAGTGTTAAAATGTTAGCCAAACCTTCGATGAATATTTCCCATTTGCAATTTGAAGGAATTCATCTTTGTGTAGAAATGCTCTTGTTAAAATGAATATCATGTGATGATGTTTAAGGATCACCCTCTTGGGTCTCACAGAACCTGAAGTGAAGAAGTAAGGGCCTTAAAATCCTTACTTGTGTGTTGGCCAATCCTCACCCTTGTTAACAATTGAATTTTGGGAGATTCATAGGTGAGGGATGATATCAAGTTTGGTTCATAAAAAATAACCAACACAATGCTCAGATTTTGTCACAAGTAGTGAACTTTTTTTGGCAATTAGAATACAAATTAATGAATATTATGGCCATGGTGTTAAGAGGTAAAGAGTGAAAGTGGGAAATAATGAAGAAATATTTACAAAGGACAATTAATAGACATGATTTAATATGAATATGTGATCAAGTGATCAAAATCATAATGTGAAAAGCCAATGTAAACTTAGATGGTAGTCATTATAATAAAATGATAGAGTTAATGCATTTGTGGGATCATTCATAAAGTTTGAATTTAGAGGATTTGAAGGCATAGGCTACTTTGATTCAAGATGATGATGAATTTACTTCTTTGAAGGAACATCCAAGAGAATCAAAACCCATAGGAAATTTTTTTTGGAGTCAATGGGAGTAGGATCAAAATTTCACTCTTTATTGACCATTCATCCTCACAAAATTGAGTCTACTGCCCAAATTGGAAGGAGTCTATGGCACATCATCATACAAGACTTCAAGCTATTTAGTGGGAAAATAGAAAAAGGAGACCCTAGCCCTAGGATAGGAGCAATGAGTAGAGAGTAAATATTTAAGGAAATGGACTTCAAAGTAAGGCATGAAACTTTCCTATAGATTCCCAAAAGGATATCACAGTCATGACTATTCAAATAAACAATGATAGTCCATGGCATAACCATGAAGGGGGCATTGAAATTAATAATAACAGTGATAAGGTAGTATGATGAACTTTAAAAGATACATAAAGACAAGAAACTAAGTAGTCAAGAGGGATTTTAAAGCATCATAAATCTTGTCAAGGGTACATTGTCTTCAAAGCATGGTTGTACCTGATATAGAATGACATAACTTGCACATCAAAAATAAATCTTAGCAAAAGCTTGAGTTAATGCATCCTTTTTAGGGTACAAAATCCTGAATATGTTAGAATGTAGTTAGCTATAGTTTCCTAGCTTCCAAAGCATCCATTTAACAAAGCAATCTAAAAGTTACCTAAATTATAGTTAAATATGCTTTGGTAGACATATATGCAAGATGTGGAATCATAGAAAAAACACCTGAATTTTTTGATAGAATGCCTAAAAGAGATGTCATCTCATGGAATGAAATGATATGATTGTAGAATGTGCACAAAATTAATTTTGCAAGGAAGCTCTTTAAATATCAATTAATGGATTTTGCAAGGTTTTTATGAGGGTTCAGTTAATAGCAAGGAAATTGCAACAATGCCAATGCATGCCTCAATGGAAATAGATCAGTATCTTGTTAGTGAATCTTTGACTCTTTCTTTGGGATTTCTAAGAATATACTTCAATGGAATACAATGACAAGACCTATGATAGGTTTTAATCAATGATTTTTATAAGCTCAAACCTCATGCAATGTTTTAATCTCAACACCAATGTGAAACCTTCATTAAGGGTAGGAAAAATAATGGGATTGATCACCTACTACCACTGTCAACAACATGGATAGTAACAAGAAGTTTTAATAGGGATTTGGATAAGGATCAATAAGTATTGACAATGAAGTATAGACTCAAAGATATGCCTACCATTTATTTGAAACAAAAAATTTCTTCTTTTGCTATGCAAATTCATGTTTTTTTGTTACTTTCCTTTTCTGTGATCAATTGCAATTTTAGTTGGTTGCTACTTTTTGTGGCTTATACATGGAGGAAATACCGTAAATGTGGAATGAATTATATTACGATGTAGTTTAAGGTTTATATTTATAAATAGGATTAGTTAATATGTTGAGTGTGGAATGTCAAATATTAGCTCCCAAAACCATCCAAACCAAAAATGTCATCCTTTTCCTCTAATTCATGGGCTTGCTACTTTCATGATGCTAATCAAGCTACAAACTTGGTACCTATCTTAGGAGCAGACACTTCTAATGCAGTTGTATCTTCAAATGGCCTTGAAAATACTTTCAAATGGTCTAAATGGCTCATGTGTTGCTCCTATTTGTCATTTTTTTCATTTTTCTATTTATCCTATACCTTGATAAAGTTTTCACCAAATTCAAGTTATTTGGGACTTGCAAAATAGTTGATAATAGATAACCAAACAAGGCATGTAAATGAACTTTAAAGTTTAAGCACTATATACTAATTTTTTTTAAGTCTAATAAAGATTACATGACCACAAGTAAGTTTGCAAGCAATTGCATGACTTGCTTCGTGAAGAAACATAGTTATGAGCTTAAAAGGAGTCAACAATGGTATCCTCCAAAGCTGTAAAATAGGATTTTTAAGTCAACAAAAAAATAACATATATCCCTAGAGAACAAAATAACTTCAAATGAATTATGACAATTAAATTTAGGTTCATCCATACTATCATAGAAAAATCATGAATAAACCAAAAATGTTATCTTTACTAAATCAAAAATCTAATCAAATGTGAGAATGACTTGGTGGCCATACAACAAGGATCACTGTAAGAATTGGCTATGAAGGTAGCCACCCAAGATCTAGAGGCCTAATAGAAAGCACAAGCATAAGAGAGATAGAAACAAGATGACAAGAATAAACTGTATTCTGTCAATATGATAGAATGTAATGAGCTAATAGTACATAAGAGACCCCTTGGATATATAGCCAAGGTGAGAACATAGAAGGGCATAAGATTATGACAAGTGTCATAATCTTATGACATGAGACAACAATGAAAAGTTATCACTCCACCTAAAGTGGAAAAAGATAATGTGATAATCTCCACAAAAGGTGGATCTCCCACAAAAGGTGGAAAGATAATCACAAGATGTGTCCACAAAAGGTGGAAGTGATGAGGCATGAGATGTCAACTCCACCAAAGGTGGAAAATCTCCAACAACCTCCTATGTGGTCCCTAAGTAAACTTAACTAAGGTGTAATCAAGACCTAGGACAAGGTACAAAATATTTAATTACACCAACACCCCCCCTTAAGTGCAACTTAGGGAGAATGTACACAAAAGAAAACAATGCAAGATGGGTCCCGGCTACTAGGCCATGTTAGGTACCCATGTACAAATGCAATGCAATCTCTCATAAAGCGGAGAAAGGGAGAAAACCATGTGGGAAAAAACTCCCCCCCAAAAGAGAGATGAAACAAAAACTGAAAAAAGATGAGAAGGCAAAACCTCGAGTGAGGAAAAAGCCCCCCCATAAGAGAGAATGAAGAAGTCAAGTGACCTCCTCAGAAGAAACATCCCGCACCCCCAAGAGAGCTCGCAAATTATGGTAGATACTCTCAGTGAAGGGTTTGGTGAAGATATCTGCAACCTGCTCTACTGTAGGACAATACTGCAAATCGATGACCTGCTCCTGTATCAGCTCCTGAATGTAGTGCATATGAATCTCTATGTGTTTGGTTCTCTGATGGTGAACCGGATTCTTCGAGATCTGGATGGCACTCTGATTGTCACAATGAATGACTGTAGGATGAGGAAGAGTGAACCCAAACTCAGTGAGAATATTCTGAAGCCAAATAGCCTCAGTAGCGGCATTAACAGCCCCTCGATACTCAGCCTCAGTAGAAGAAAGAGCAATAGCATGTTGCTTTTTACTCTGCCAACAAATGGGGCCAGAACCAAGATGAAAACTGTAGCCAGAAGTGGACTTATGATCATCAATATCGCCAGCCCAATCAGAATCTGTATATCCCACCAAGGTAAGTCCTGTACCTGCTGCATAATGAATCCCATGATGATGTTTACCCTGGAGGTAATGCAAGATGCGTTTGGCAGCTTTCCAATGAAGCTCATGTGGTTCCTGCATAAAGCGTGAAACCATGCCAACTGCAAAGGAGATATCAGGGCATGTGTGAGTCAAGTAGATGAGACTCCCAACAAGCTGCCGATACAAAGTGGCATCAACAAGTGGAGTAGAACACTTAGCCTCAAGCTTGACTCCTGAAAGAAAGGGAGTCGGTGCAGGCTTACAATCAGCCATGTGAAACCGAGCTAGAAGATCAAGAGCATACTTGGGCTGAGAAAGAGAAATCCCAGAAGCTGACTGTGTGATCTCAATCCCAAGAAAATAGTGCAAAAGGCCCAAGTCGGTCATAGCAAATCTATCTTGCAAAGCAGATTTGACACTGCCAATGATGGATGAGGTACTCCCTGTAATGATCAAATCATCAACATAGAGCACAAGTAGCAAGTGGGAATCATCCTGTTTCAGAATGTAGACATTCGGATCTGAATGACACCTCGTGAATTCTGCTGAGAGAAGAAAGGAATCCATCTTGGCATACCAAGCCCTAGGGGCCTGTTTGAGGCCATAGATAGACTTCCTCAATCTGCAAACCAATGAAGAATCCTGTATGAATCCCTGTGGCTGCTCCATGTAAATCTCCTCATGAAGATCCCCGTGAAGAAATGCACTTTTTACATCCATCTAATGTACAGCCCAACCATGAGCTGCAGCAATAGCAAGTGTCAAGCGAATGGAGTTCATCTTAGCAACGGGTGCAAAGGTCTCAGTATAGTCAACACCTGGAACCTGTGAGAAACCTTTTTCCACAAGCCGAGCTTTGTATTTATCTACACTTCCATCTGCTGCATACTTAGTCCGATAGATCCACTTACATCGAACCATCTTTCTTCCCTTAGGAAGAGGAACTAAATCCCATGTGTTGTTCCTCATCAAGGAACTATACTCTTCCTCCATTGCTGAATCCCATTCAGGAATGCCCGAAGCTTCCTTAAAGGATTGTGGATCTGAAGCAGTAGCAATATAAGCATGTGGAAAATTCTAATGTTGTGACCGAGTCCTTCGAGTATCTGAAGGATCCCCAACAAGAGAACCTGCTGACTCAAGAGTCTGTCGAGCCCAACGAGGTCTAGTAGGAGATGAAGGACGAGGTGCCTCAACTACAAGTGGACCCTATGAAGTTGTGATCTTGTGACTAAAAGTTGAGGAAGAATCATCATTGGAGTCACTATCATCACTTTCCACTACAGAGGAAGGAAGAGGAGGATTAGAGGTCAAGCAAGGAGAGCTTTCCTCAAAGTGAACACTCCTCTCAATGAATAACTCATGTGTCTCTGGATCCAAAAGTCTATATGCCTTAACACCTTTAGGATATCCAACAAAAATGCAAGGCCTACTCTGAGGTTCCAATGCCTTGCGCTTCTCTGGAGGTATTCGTGCCCAAGCTGGACAACCAAAAACTCTGAAGTGTCTCACAACTGGTTTTCTACCACACCAAGCCTCAAAAGGAGTCATTCCCTTCAAAGCTTTATGGGGAACCTGATTTTGGATGTGAGTGGCACAACTGATAGCTTCTACCCAAAATTGAGGACCAAGAGATCGAGCATGAATCATGCAGCTAGCCATCTCCTTAAGGGTTCTATTCTTTCTTTCAGCTACACCATTCTGCTGTGGAGTATATGCAACTAAATGTTGAAGAGTAATCCCCTCAAGAGTACAAAATTCCTCAAGTCTATTGTTCACATATTCCCTTCCGTTGTC
>VDFB02020100.1:22261-75853 GCA_007258455.2 Sequoia sempervirens
ATTTATTTGCCAAATTCTACTAGTGTCTTTTCTTGCTTAACTTTAATGTCTCCTTCATAAATGTTGCTCAACTTTTCCCATACATCCTTAGCAGAATTGTAACTCATCATCTTCAAAAGTTCTCAATCATCTAACCCACACATGATAGAATTTTTTTTCCTTGGAATTGTCCTTATGTACAACCTAGTATTAGTTGAATCTATTGGAGGAGAAGAAGGTGCAGTGTAACCATCCTTGACAGATTTCCAAACATCAAACCCTAGAGAGTTTAGATGGCCTTCGATTCTTACTTTTCGAAAGGTGTAATTTATCCCATCAAACCTAGGACCCTTGTAAGATCCATCATGAGGCATATTGGATCTTTCCTCAATGGTTAAGATTCTTCAGAGGGACTTAACTCTGATACCAATTGTTGAACACACTCAGATATTAAGAGGGGGGTGAATCAATCTCTATCAAAAATTAAACCCTTCAGATCTTAAACCCTTCAACAATATGTAAATTCAAAATTTTAACAAGATCATCAACTCATAAATAGATCATCAAAACTTAATCAAATCAACAACAATGAAAGAGAAGATAACAAACACACATGCACAAGAAAACACCAGATTTACGTGGAAAACCTAAGAAGGGAAAAACCATGGAGAGAAATATCTCAATATAGGAAGCTCATTGCTTGCAAAATTACAATTTTTTTTAAGAGTCACTGCCTATGGAATTGGAGGATAAGGTGCACAACCTTAGGGAAAGATACAAATTATGAGGGCTTGCTGAAGAGGCTCATTGTCTAATAGCAGGATACACAAAAATATAGAATTACAACATATGTCAACAATACACTCTACTGAATGAGGTGTTAAAGCTCAACTGACCCTTCTTCTTCACAACTCACTTCACCAATCCATACTCACACTCACACCACACTCACTCATCTTCCAACTAAATTTTTCTTGCATTTATATCATCCACAAGATATCAAAACACCAATTAGGTCAGCCAAAATAGAATACAAACAATGATTTCAACAAGTCAACCACAAAAAAATAATGTGGTCCCATCCATAAAATAAAGAGGACCAAAACAAAATTATTACATCTTCCAATGTGATCCCAAACAACACACAACCTAGCACATATCAACCCAAGTCGGCAATAAGGAAACGTGTAGCACAGTACCATTTGGCCCAAAAACACACTTGTAAATGAATTTACTCAATGTGGTTCTCAATAAGATAGGTAAGGACTCAAATACATCTTTATACAACCTCAAATTCTTATGCAGACCCCCAAACACATAACACAAATAAGAAAACAAGCCATGTCGACTAGACATCCACAAATTTTCTAGAAAACCAACTACAAATAATATGTGGCACCAAAGAGATCAATCATTAACATGTAGACTGTTGATCATAAAAGTCTGCACCTCTCTGAACAACCTTATGGTAAATTCAGCGAGTGGGGGACCAAATTGTGCCTCACTAAATGACCTTTGGGATTTTTATAGAAAGCTGAATCTTCTTTGGGTTTTTAGGAAAAGAGGGAGATAAATACAAAGAAAATAAAAATATGGTGATGCACCAAATATTTTACAACATTTCAAAGATTAGCAATCTCCTACTTCTTATGAAATGAACACAAAATGCCACAAACACGTCATTGTTGGGAAGAGAACGAAACAACAAAGGCTAAAAAAATCATAGTGTGGTCATTCAAATCTCCCCATGGGAAACATCCATTAAGGTCTAACGGAAGCACGAAACCCCAAAGATTAACAAGATACTTAGATATTCACAGGACTGCCTTGCTCTTACAACATAATCTCTTACAAAAAAAGGAAAGAGTATAATAACATGATTCATTTTTTTGAAAGCTAACTTTTACACATAGAAGCTTAATTACATGTAGAACAATTATCTAGATTATCTAGCAAAAAATTAACACAGAGCTTTCAATGCAAGTGATATAAAAAAGGGGAAATCATGATAAAGGCCATAACATGCACAATTTCAAAAGATTCTCCTTAATGATATCTAGTGTTTTGCAATAAACCAACTGAAAATAAAGGTCGGATACCAACTTGATTAATAGTCTTGACAAATAATACATGCCATAGAGTGTAAATAGTGCTTTGTGAAAATCTATCTTGAAATAATCTTTGAACTAAAAAAAACTCTTTCATTGCTGCAAACCCCTTTATATAGCCAAAAGAAAGAATCACTACCACAACCAAAAGAGATGAACAACTACCAGATGTCCTCACCTGATTGACCACAATCTAATCTAGGGCCTAATTAGATCACAACTATCTTTTCTCATAAAGTCCTGAGCTACCTCATTAATGGCTCCATATTTCGTAGAAGTTCCATCAAGATATGTTGCTAGAAGATAACCAGATCCCAACACAACCTTTCTAAAACATGATCCAATCAACTATGAGGAATGATGATGTCATCTCAAAGATTCAACCCCAAAAGTAAGATCTCTGCCATGCCCTTTGACAAACTCTACCCAAAAAGAAATACATGTGCAAATGAAATTATCTGCCTGAAGAAATGGATGATGTGGCAAGCGAGCAGGCAATTTTAGATTTTATGAGAATAGCTTTGAAGAAATACCTACCAAGAAGACATGTTTCCTGGTTCAAAACTAAAAGGAAAATGATATATAAAAAGCTACGCAACCACCACGTGGCACATTGCATGCCTTTATGTGAGAGTAATCTTTGTCCTTTGGGCACAAAGCCATCCTGAAGAGAAAAGGAAGTAAGGGCCGAAAACCTAAATGTTTGAAGGAAAAATTTGCTCCACAGTTCTGGTGACTCATAGAGGGCCTTCGCTTGCATAGGCACGAACCTAGATCTCAAATAATCCTTAGAGTTTAAGTAAGGTGGCATGTTGGATTTCCCAATCTCCATCAATGGGTAGGATGAGGGCACACAATTTCTCGTAGGCTTGGTCAAGATCAAGGAATTATTTAAAAGAAAATCCTCGCCAACTTGATGAAACAACTCCAATGTGATAGTATAATCAAGAAAGGGGAAGAATTTCCTTCTCGATTTCCTCAACTGTTGGTGATGAGCTGAAGTTCTAGACCACTATGGAGTCCTGGATCTTGAGTCTGATCACTTTTGTGATCTATTCTACTGTCAACAATTCGTCCGATGAGAAAATGTTGGGCAATCTAGATTAGAGTAGAACTTTAAACTCTTCCTCTAACTCAACAACCTTTTTATTCAATCCCATCTGACAATTTCTACTTCTCACCGTGTCTTAGTTGCACCTGATAATTTTTTTCCTTTCTTGCAACCACTCTTCGTTTGGGAATTTTGGCACTCTTTAGAGCTTCCTTGGTTGACTTATATAGTTTTGAGATCAATACTCCTAACTCTTTAGCTCGGGGAGTGATTGTATGTAGAATTTGGTCAAATTTTGGCTCGACCTTTGTGTTTAAGTCCTGTGCATTCGTTAAAAACCACAATACTGGCTTCAAGGCTACTATCGCAAGTATAATCATTTCCCAATGGGAAAATCTACTAACTTTTTAAGTATTGGGAGGAGCCTGGATCCCTGTGCTGCGATCAATTCCTATTGGAATTGAGACTCCCTTGCTCTCATGTTTTCCTCCAATTAATCATTCTCCTGTAGAGTGTTTGTAAGCTTAAAGTGTAGCTTCCCAAACTCTTCATTGTGAGTCTACAGAGTAGAATCAATGTATTTCTTTTCACTTTTTTATTTTTCTTTTTCCACCTGGGCTTTCTGAAGGTCATCGGAGGCTTGATATTTGACTCTAGCCAACTCCTTCTGCATATCCTCCTTTTCCTGACCCATCTCTTGTATCACCTTTTACAGCTCATTATATATAAGGTTCCCTCTAGTTGCCTCATCTTCCAGCTTCTTTTTTCTTCGTTAATGCTCCGTGGTTGTTTCACGCTCGACCATTATCTCACATTCCATTTTTCTACCTCGACATGAAGCCAATCCTTCTCACTTTGGGAATATTCAAGCAACTTAGTTGCTTCACCCTGTTGATGTTGTAATTTCCTCAAGTAGGCCATCTCCAAATCCTTTCCTTTTATTTCTACGTGTAGTTTGTCTAGTATGGATTTTACATTCACCAATGCTACCTCGCGCTTCTTCAACTTTTTATCCAACTTTTCGTAGTCACTATAGACCACCTTGTCATGAGGAAGAGTTTCACTTAAATTTAGATCCAAAGCTTGGATGTCATAATCCTCAAACTTTAGATGTCCATGACCACATAACTATGATCAACAAAGCATCCCTCTCTTCATCAAAGCAAGTTTCCAACTTCCTCGTAGCTGGATTTGTCATGACCTTTCCTCGTAGCTTTTGCTTTCTTGCTTGTTGGGCCTACCTTGTTGCTTTAATATGAGTCTGAAGGATTTGTGGGGATTCAATACTTATGCGGAAAGAAAATCAATGGCAGAGAGACTAAAGAGGGTTAAGGAAGGAGAGGCCTCAACTATTTGAGGTTGCAGAGAGGCAAACAAAATTGTTATCATTGAAAAAGGGTGGAATGCCATATATGAAATGAGAAGGAGAGACACCCATCAGAGTAAAATGGGAAGTAGGTGAAAAAAGAGGCAATTTTTGGGAAGCAGACGGGGAGGATGAAACTTGTGTCAATTTTAACAATGGGTGCTCTTGGTAAGGAAATTAAATAGTTGATTACAGCTAAAGCGAAAGATGCTCATTCGACACACGATGTTTCTTTGTGGGGTTCATTTTCAAATATTTCTGGGGGCATATTAAGGATGAGGACGTTGAAACCCACAGATGGAGGATTTATTTTCATAGATGAGGGGGATGTAGTAGAAGGAAGGATGGAGGGTGCAAGACTTACATAGATTTTTAAAGCCAAAAATATTGGTAGAGCTGAGTCCACTTCTTCTTCTCCTCTATTTGATACACCTGATACTCTTAAGTATTGAACTCATCTCCTCTTCATAGGGGTTGTATTGGTTGATTTAGATTCTCTAGGGACCAATCCCAATGAACCCTAGGTCTTTGGAACTATGGCAGATCTTTTAGGAGACTATCGAGTCCTCTTTCCCTTTGGCACAGTGCTAGTGGAGGATGTGATTTGTGATCCCCTATGCTTTGACCCCTTTCCTTTCCTTTTTCCTATGTCAAGCTCTTGAGGCATGGGGGGGTGGAAATTGGTTTGTACTCCTCTTCCATCTCCTGATCCAATTCAGGATTACTATTATCAAACCTAGCCTCAACTCATAGATCTCGTGAAACTGCTCATTACTCGACATGAAATATTCATATATGGTGTTGAGGTTCTTGATTTCCTGTTGGTACCTCTAGAACTTGGCCTTCTTCCTCTCCAGCCATTCCAAATTCTTTAACTATGTTTTGAGGGATTGGACCATCTAGATGCTTTGTCAAAACTTGACCACTCTGGGATAGAACTCATGTCATTGAGGTCATTCCAATGGTATGAATGCTAGGTCAATGTAGACCTTTTTCCTCTCCTCAGTGGAGTTCTTCCTTGACTCAAAATGCTCTCATTCTTCGTGTTTGACAATCAGAAGAAACTTGATAGGATTGTACCTCTAGCTATCATAAATAAGGACCAGGCCTAGGGAGGCCCACTTGTTAGTCAACAAATCCTATTATTCTCGCTTCACAAGCATTATCTAACTTTTGAAAATGGTAAGGGGAATTGCGTAAAGCGCTTTCTTGTCTCCCATTACCATAAGCTTTTTCGACAATGGATGCCTAGCGGAATACCTCCAAAGTAAGGGTTTTTTCTATTATAAATTTAGGAAGCCTAAAAGGTTCCCCAACAAAACCATAAAATTTGATAAAAGAAAAATCTACTCTAAAGAAATAATCCATCGATGTCTAGTGGTTTTTCATTCATTACAAACCTTTAGGGGAGAACTTGGCTAGAGAACATGGAGACAAATCCAAGAGTACCTATTGTAGGAAAGAATCAACAAATGAATAGTAGTCCCATGTTTTGGAAAGCACATGGGTCCAAGATGAAACTAACTTGTATAACCCCACCACATCAAACTTATTGAGTGGAAAATATCCATTAAATTTTTTAGGGTTTCGGGGTAAAATTAAGTGTACTAGAAAAGAGGAATACATGAACTCAAAGGTGGTACTATAATCTGTTAATTGTTCCATCATTCCATCGGTGATTACATCAACAAAATCAAAATAATTCTAGCTCCTCTCCTTCTTGAACATGAAGGCTAAGCCCATCTGGAACTCATAAACCTCCTCATCACTTTCATGGTTGTAAATAAAGGCTAGCATTGAGAAAACCTCCTGCACATCCAACTTGAAATCTCTGTGTGCCAAAGGGAAGATGAGCTAATTGTTGTCCAAACCCTTAGCTATTTCATCCTTATATAATTTTAGCTTTTTGTCTGTGGTTCTCCATAAATATTTCATTTGTTTACTTTGGAAACAATCAGCCTCCCAATTTGTAGGGATGCACAACATATCCCTTATGGCTACCATACTGAGGGTAACCCTGATCCTATGGCCAATAATAACCCCAGTTTCTTTATCCAATTTTTCTACACATGCATTAACCAACTCTAGCCATGGATGTGTATAGGGAAACATGGATTGTGGTAAACCACAATGATAAAGACAAGTTGTGAAGCCATCCATTGACCCATGGGAGAACATTCTCTAAATCGCTCCTTCCCTAGAAGTCTCTTAGGGTTTACACATAGCTTTGGGTCACAAATGTTGTTTGTGAAATCTTTGATCACCTCCTCCTTGATGGGGTTTCCTGGTTGTATGGCTTTCGTATGTGTAAAGATTTGGTCCTCTGGTATTGAAGCGTTAGCATATAAAACTTCTCCAAAGATGTTGGTGTAGCCTGGCATTGTGAATGAGACTCCAACATCTCCACCAGAGGATGATGATTCTGCCATTGTTTCTTTCTTGGAAGGATTCATATAAATCTCTTTCAAAGTGATAACTATTTGAGAAAACCTAGCACTTAGAAAAAAATTGTTTTTTGGGTGCATTCAATCCTCACACGTACATGCATTAAATGTTTTTCCATTATTGATGGTCCGCTAAGTGCTACCAATGAGGTGGTATGTGTGAAGTGGGGGTCCATACTCCTTGAAAATTCCAACTTCAATGTGAGAATGTATTTAGTACATTCCCTTCACTTCCCTTTTGATAGCTAAGCTTTGAGTGATGGAGGCATACTTTGAAAAGACTTTTGCATTTAATTAAGTAGAATTTAGCCTTTTAAGACATGTCCTTTCACATAGGTAAGCAGGTTGACCTTGGTGACATGATGACAAACACATGGCGGTGTACATGTGAGCATTTACTCTCAATGCCCGAATTAATTCCTTAACTTGGTTAGAGATTTTCCATATGATTTATTGCTCGCTTCTCATTGCCTTAAAAAATTTCCATTTCCATCTAATGAAAGATATATTTTCTATTTCCAACCTCCCCGATGCATATTCTTCTATAAATAGCAACACCTCCTTGGAAGAAATACTTGCTAAGTTAGTATTGAGTTGGTGATCTCCTTTTGTTATGTTTTCCTTTGCTATTCTATAAGCTCTTTCTACCATTATGACTGATCTAGTAACCCCAATTCGACTCTTGAGCAAGAAGTTGCATAACTCTTTTGTAGGAGAAGTGAGTAGTGAGTAGATTAAATGCCTAATAGGAACAAAGGATGGCCTCGTGGTTGCCACACTTAAGTGGGTGCTCGGGAAGGATTACGTGAAGGAAGAAAACCAGTTGTGTTGCAACTCAAACGTCATTTTCCAATTCATGGCCTCATTGTTGGACTTGGACATTTCCAAGCCCTAGATCATAGAGTTGTGCCACGATATGTTTGATTCGACATACTTGGACGGGTTAGGTGAAATCATCCAAGTGGCTATCCCTGACATTGGAATTTTGTCCGCCATGAATATCTGAAGACATGTTGATTATCCATGGCTGCCCTTTCTTACAAAATTCTGGACCATGGACCTTGAGTGTCATTGGTTTTTGTCTTGACCTGTGACCCCCTTTCTTCTAAGGTCGTATAACGTGGAGCATGTTCTTGGACTTGACAGGAAAAATCACTTCCTGGTGTATAGCCCCGATGATGAGGATTGAAGGTATGTATCATGCCCATGTACCTCATGTGTTGTGTATTGATAACCCCATTGTTTCTTTACTGGATAAACCTTGGAAAAACTCCCTTTTTGATTGTTGCAACCAAGAAAGGCTGAATTTTCTTTCTACTATTTTCATGCTACCTCTTTTTGCTTTTTGAAGATGTAATTTTAGGTTTTGAATGAGAAGATTTTAAGCTTCTCTCAGAGCTTTAGGCTCAAAAGCACATACTATCTTGTAAATATTTTGATGAATATAAAATATAGTACTTTTCTACTATTTTCTTGTGTTCACTTTCATGGCTTAATCCACAAAAAAAATTGTATTTTACAAAATTTTATATATGGTACATAATAGCAAAATTTTAATGAACTTGTGCATACTTCAATTGAATAGTTTTAGATGAATACCATTTACTGGTATATCCAAAAAAAATTCCATTCTTATCCTCTAGCTCGTACACATTCTTTTCCTTCCATGCATGGATGCAGAAGGGCCCCCTCCACACTGAATCAAACTTTGCATGCTACCGTAGTTTTGCAGCTCATTCATCATATTTTACAAGACTCCACTCCTGAAAATCTAGGTTGGAAGCCTTCTTATCAAACCAATCTTTGACTACCTGCCAGTGTCTGATCATGGCATTGAATGCCTTCTCTCTCTTTTCTTTGAGGCTTAAGATCTCTGCCAATCTTACCTCCAAACTGCTGTCCTCCTCAACTTCCAAAGCTTTCAACAAATGTAGTGCCATAATTTCTATGGAAATGGGTAGGATCACCTCATTTCAATACACTAATTCATAAGGGGAGGTTTTCAAGATCTATTTAGGCATAATTCTCTTGGCCCATAAAGTTGCTCCTAGATGCTTATGCCATTTTTTCTAGTGTTCCAACCCAATGTAATTTATTAACCTAATAAGGTTTTTGTTAGTTGATTCCGCTAACCTGTTTCCTTGTGGGTAATAGTTGGATGAAGTCTTGAGGTAGAACCCATGCTTAAGATCGAAGTCAGACATCCCAAAGCATAGGAAGGCTTGTGCATTATCGAAAATGATAGTTTTAGGTGAGCCAAAACTTTCTACTAACTCTTTGAGAAAATTTACAATTTTTGCTTTTGTAGCATTCTTTAGGGGGATGGACTCTATCCATCTTGTGAAGTAGTCAGTCGTCATAAGTATCCACTTATGTTCTGCACTGGAGATGGGATTTATCATCCCAACAAAAGCCAAACCCCATTGTGCAAAAGGTTCCTTAGTCATGATTGGGCTTAATGGAATGACAAAGTTCTTCCACTTGCCAATGAAATATTGGCACTGACTACACTTTTGCACCAAATGATGAGCCTCAAAGAAAATTGAAGGCCAGTAATAGCCCACCTGCATTATTTCTAAAGCGGTGGTCTTGGCAGAAAAGTGTCTACCCATAAGGCTGTTATGGAATTCACTTAGAATCCTTTCTGCATGTGGCTTGTCCATGCAGTAGAGAAGGACTCCATCATAATTTCTTTTAAATAAAATCTCCTCAATTAGAACATACCTAGTTCCTTGCTATTGGTAGTAGCATCTTTTGTGAGGCGGGATGTTGGTCAGATATTGCCTAGTTTGCATAAATTTCATCCGATCAGCCACCCATGACTCGTCAAACTCGAATTGGTTTGTATGGACCTAGTTTTGCAGTTCTTCTTCCACTTGGGAGCCTAATTCTTGTATGAGGTATTCACAAAGACCTATCCCTTGAACTAGCTTGGTTATTTTGATGTCCACATTGTATTCTAGGATCTTGGTGATCCAGTTGGCTCTCTTCTTAGTTATGTCACCTTCAGTGATATATTCCCTAATGTTGGGATGGGTGACAAGAATGGTGATTCTGTTGGCCGATACCAGGTGTCATAATTTATTTAGACTCTTGATGATAGAAAAGGCTTATTTTTCAACAAATTTATATATGCTTTCATATCCTTTGAGAGTCTTAGAATGAAAATTGATGGGATTTTCTCCACTTCCCTCCTTGTCTTTTTGAGTGAGCACCAAAGCTATGTTGTGTTGGCTGCTATAGACGTAGAGTAGGAAGTCAATGGAGAAGTTTGAGTTGGCTAACACCAGAGATATGGAGATGGCTACCTTAATTTTCTCAAAAGTGATCTTTCCTTTGGGAGTCCATTTAAACACAAATCCCTTCTTTAACATCAGCGTGATAGGTCTTGTGATGCCTGCAAAATCTAAAATAAACTGGTTGATGAAGTTGATCTTTCATAGAAAGGATTATAGCCCCTTTTGGTTGATTGGTAGCAATAACCTCATTATAGCCTTCACCCTTTTCAAGTCTATGGCTATTCCTTCTTTAGATACCACAAAGACCAAAAATTTTCCTTGTGGTACTTTAGAAAAAACATTTCTTAGGATTTAAAGAAATCTCGAACTATTGAAACTTCTAAAAGACCTTTTCTAGATGATTGAATTCATCATCTTTTGATTTGGAAAAAATATTCAAGTCATCCAGATATATTGGAATGACCCTATTGATCAATCCCTTGAAGGTGATATCCATCACTCTTTGAAAGTTAGCACCTACACTAGAGAGTCTAAAGCGAATCTTTGCATATGTGAATGTTCCCCACTTGGTGGTGAATGTTGTTTTGTGTTGGTCATCTTCCTTTACATAAACTTGATTATACCCTAAAAAATTGTTGAGCAATGAGAACATTTTTTTGTCGACCACAGTCTATAGAATTTGCTCGATTGAGGGCAAGGGGTAGTGATCTTTTAATGAAGATTTGTTCAAGTCCCAAAAATCCACACAGAGCTAAATGCCACCATTTTTATTTCAGACTAGGACTAAATTGGATACCCAAGTAGAATGTTTGATTGGGTAGATAATCTTTGATTCAATCAGCTTGGTGAGTTCATGCACCATTAGTGCCTTGACCTTCAAATTCACCAACCTTTTTTTCTATCAGATGGGTTTTGAACCTCTGGCTAAGTTGATTGTATGTTGGATGATGCCCATATCATATTCTTTGAGATCCTTATAGGTCCAGACTATGACCCCGTCATACTTAACACATAGGCCTTTTAGCCTTTCCTTGTCTGCCTGCGGGATGTTCCTTCTGACGTTAAGCTATCTACCTCCTTCCACATGGAGGTCTTCATAGTCTCCTTCATCGACCATGAATATTCTTTTACTATTCCCCACATCATCATAGTCAAAGAGGTTCTCAAGAGAAATCAAGCCTTGTGGTAGCTTATTGCCTTTTAACTAAATTACCTATTCTTTAGTAACCCTTCCGGCTTCAGACCATGAATGATTAGAAGATTTCCCTAAATTTTCTAGAAATGTGGTGATCTGAGAATCATCTTTGAAAACCTACCAATTCTAATCATTGTTGGGTATTGATGGTCAGACAACGATTTGCACTACATTCTGGTTTTTTTTATTCAAGGATTGGCTTAAACTGTGAGCCAATCAAAGCCATCTTATCTGCGACTAAATTTTGGTACTGTGGGATAACCTGCATGTTAAAAGCTTTAAAGCCATCAACTAGATCCCATATTTTTTGTCTGTAAGATCTCATCCTTACATTTTTAGCGGTTGCCCATCTATGGACCTGGTTTACGACTAACTTTGAAACTTCAAACTCTCGTATTCTCTTTATTCCCATCCACTCCACGAGAATCAACCCTAGACCAAAGCTTCATACTTTGCATCATTATTTGGCCATGGGAACTGGAAACATAAGGCTTTGAGGATATCTAATCTAGTTGGAGATACTAGTCGAATGATGGCTCTAGAACTAATTTTTCATTTGGCACCATCGAAATATAGCATCTATAGACTATTGTTTCATGGTTTGCTAGGTTCCTCCTGTTCCTTCATCATTTTAGGGAAGACTTGGTCATTGCCAAAGATCACATAGGTTCCTAAACTGGTGGCATGGAAATTTTTGAATGGGTCAGAATCAATAAATTTATTTAGGACCTCCTCTTCAAGGGTTCAATCACTTGTGTCCTCTTCATCTTCTAACATCTCTATGCAATACCTCTCCTATTTTGAGAAGGAGGTATGAGCTACTTCAAAGCACAAGACCGCATTGTCTTCTATATGTTGAAGCTACAAGGATTTGAACATGATCTTCATCTTTGCTCCATTTTTTTCATAGTATCAAACGAGACCAATCAAGTTCTAGGTATTCATCGAGATTCATTGTGAAATCTCTTGAGAGATACATTCCAGAAATGAGGGGAATGTCGATTATAACTACTTTTTGTGTGATGGTTTAGCTTAGACATGAGAATAAGGTCAAAGAAAGATCCTTGATGTGGCTGGCAGTCAGTTGCTTCTTTTCGTCTAATTGCATGATCCCTTTCTCAAGTGGCTCATACTTAAGATTTAGGGCATCAACCACTCTTTTGGGCATGACCATGGTACTAGCTCTTGAATCGATCATATTATTATGTAAAAGCTTGTCTTCCATAATAAGTGTTAAAAAGAAAGGAGTGGGCTTTGGTTTACTTACCTTTTTTGTGTCTTCTGCAATATTTACGTATACCATAGCTCCTGAAGGTTGGGGATCTGGCACGAGCCCTTTTCCTCAATCTTGACTGTGCGGTGGGACTGTATCCACACACAATGACTATTATTTTTCTAATACTTCCTAGAGCAATGTTTTCTACTTTGGAATTGATATAACACCCCATAGAGTTATGTAGCAGGTGTGTGAACCCCAACCTTGGTACCTACAAAACCAAGAGAATAAACACCTCAAGTTAGATATTGCAAGCCAAAAAAAGGATTCCCCATGAAGTCAATTTACAACCTCAAACTAGGAAAGAAAATAGTGAAGAACACAATGAAAATGACAAAACAAAGATTGAATCCTAATTTAAATATGCAAACTCATAACCCCATGGGGGAATTGGTACCAATTTGATGTGAAAATTGGCCCTTTCCCAATTCCTAAGATGCAAGCTTCGAATGTTGAAGAGATTGATCCACTTTTTTGGTGAAGAATGAAGACTCCAAGCCAAAAATCTGCAAAACCTAGCTATGACTCAATGATAATGGATAAAATTCAAGAGATATTTGAACATGGTAATTTTGCTTGGATTGTAGATGATGAAATGAGGTTATGATATCTTTATTTATAGAATTCCAAGATGGATGAATGCCCAAATCTGAGCAATGTGGGACTAACATTCATCCACTGATATGATGCCACTTGTCAAGCCATGAATGGATGGAGAATGTGCAAGATTTGGGGTTTGTGGAAATAAATGTATAATATTTGAATTTCAAATTTTTTGAAATGACATGCAAGAGGGAAGGGAAAATGCAATAAATGCCACTTGGATCAAGGCAAAGGACATGTAAAGGAAGTTATTGCCTTGTTGGATGTACATGTAGACTTGAAATTTTTGAATTCAAATTGAGAGAATATTCTAAAAGATGCCTTGTGAGGAAAATAGGGATTTAATAAATGAATTAAATCTATTTTCATGTGCAACTTGCATTATTTAGAGGATGGGACATGAGATGAGATTAAATTAATCAAGGGTTAATTAATTTAATGAGAGAGGTTAGATGATGCAACTTATTTGACTTAGATTTATGGGTTTATTTAAATCAAATAAGAGAGGAATATGATAAGAGGCTAATTAAATAAGGATTTTGATTTATTTAATTAAAAGAGATGATGTTAGATTAAATCAAATAAAGTTTTAATTTATTTAATTTAATAGATAGACTTTATAAATTTAATAAAATAAATTGATTACTTAATTAAATAGGGATAATTAGATCAGATGGATTGATTTAATTAAAAAAAGAGATTGACTTAATTAGACAAAATGATTTATTTAATTAAGAGATGAATATTGATGAATTTAATTAGATAAGGGAATTTGATTAAATGGTTAGACCGAGGGATGATTCAGGAAAAAACAATGTTAGTAAGTCAAGATCAAGTGCACAATGTCAATCAGTATATTTTACGTGTCTACATTTTTCCCCTCTTTGAAGCAATGCACTCGTTGCATTGGTTCAAAGAATAAATGACCTCGATTAAAGCCAATTTTTTTTGATATTTTAAAAAAATTTCCCCACCGCTACATGGCAAAAAAAAACATGCCATTATAATGCCCCCTCGAGAGATCGGACGAAAATTTTAATTTTTTGGGTGATCTTGTGAAAAAAAGGTGACAAAGTGCCTGACAGGTCTGAAAGGGGTCTGGGAGGCTAAAAACATGTCTAAATGCAATAAAACGATGAAAAACAAGCCTCAAATGGACAAAAACAAGTTTGGGGGTCCAAAACCATAGCAGGACAACCATTTAGGGTTAAAAACCCTAATTTTTAGGCTTAAAAGGGGCCCGAGGGGTCACTTTCAAGTCATTTTCACACACCTCCGCTAGCAATGTTGAGATTCGAGCTCTGACCCTCCAGCAATATGGCACAATGACAACTTCCCTTGCACATCACCAATCGAGTTCGAACATACCAGCGGCCACCTGGCATCGGGGCACCGATATGTGACCCTTACCCAAGCTTAGTTTTTTCAATTAATGCTGTAATTAATGCTTTAAAAGGAGAGCTCGCCTCTAGCAATGCTATATAGCACCGTTCAGCATTTAAACTGCACCACGCAATGTTGCTTTCTGCCGCAGTGGTGTTGTTTTGCATCACAACGATGTTGTTTTGTGCCACAACAGTGCAATTCAGAGTCTAGAAACTTTGATGTTGGGCTCGGGCTCAGCGGGTCGGTTTGGGTAAAGTGCGCCACGACGGTGCCCTTTTCAAGAAAACTATGATGCTGGAGGAGAAAGTGCACCGTGGCAGCGCCATTTGGCTCTTTTTGGGCTCGAGCGTCGGAGTTTGAGTAAAATCAAACTGCGATGCCATCACAAATTGTGCCACTACGGACTTTCTAGAGCATTCGACCAAGAAATTTTTGAATTTTTTTAACACACTAACCTTCCTTGATGCAGGATGTGGTGAGGGAGCTCTACTCTCGGGAGCACCGGTGCGAGATTTAGCTAGTGTCTTACGGGACTTGAGTGACCAGGACCAGGATCGAATGGGAGTTGTGGGATTATGGCGCATTGTGTACACGGCGCCTATGCACACTCACCTAGGGATGTTGTCAGCATTGGTGAGAGGTGGCACAACGAGACATCATTGTTTCATCTCCCTACTGGCGAGGCCACTGTCACTCTGGAGGATGTTTGACGCATTTTATGATTGCCTATTCATGGCTGACAAGCGATCTTTGATATGGATGAGGGACATGAGTCTTACATCAGAGTCCTTGCCACATGGGACATTATCTATTGCGAGGGATAGATTGAGCTAGAGAGATACAGGGTCATAACACCTCCCTTCCGCTGGGCAGTTGCAGCCATCATTTCGGGTTTCATTGCCCTAGACTGACGAGGGTGATACTTCAGTCTCGATTGGGGTTATTGCTGGGAGCAGATGGTCCAAGACAGGCCGGTTCACTTTGCATGGGGGCCTGTCCTTTTGGCTTCGCTTTATAAGGACCTACATGAGTATGTGTAGTACCCCTCCATTTATGCTTATGTTTTATGTTGATATATTTTCACACTTTTAGACTATGATACCTTGTTTGGATATTTTGATCACTGGTTTTGAGTGATAGTGGATTTATTCTGTGACATGATGATACATTATATTGCGATATTTGATTTCTGGTATGTTTTGAGGTAGCGTAGATGTTTATTTTCAGTTGATTATTGCTATGTACATGTTTATGATGGACTAACAGTTATTCTATTTGTCAATCTGATGTGATGTGTATTGGTGTGGAGAACAGAATCACAACACTCGCTTGCAAGTGCCCTATGATATCCGTGATTTTCTCCACACGGAGTGCTTGTACAATGGTTTATATATATATATATATGCATGCTATTTGCTTGGTTGTAGGATTGCAGGTACATGACACCAACTCCACCTGGTTATTCAGGTCTGAGTGTGTCAAGACTCAACGAATATGTTGATTGGGAGATAGTAGTTTGGTTCACCCTAGTATAGTCTATAACCTGGTCATTGTACTTCATCTGTTTTTAGTTCGAGTCATAGGTTGTTTTGCATTCTTTTGTTTGGTTAATTGCTTGAAAGGAAAAATGTCAATTTAAATAATAGCTTATTATGTTTTATTTACTATTATTTAAATTAAATTTTAATGTTAAAGAAATTAGTTGTTTGTTATTTAATTAATTAATTAGCTTGTTTGGTTAAATGGTTTCATCTTAAAAGATTAAATTTATTTAATTAAATAAATAAATAAATTAAATTAAATTGTTTTAAATAAGTGAATAGATTTATTGAAATTTAAATATTATTGGAAATGGGAAAATTAAATAAAATTAATGCAATTGTGAAAGGCAAAATTGTCGAGAAGTTGTTGAGAAGATATTTGTACTTCTCGACAAGTGTGCCAGTGTAATTATGATTTTTGGTTGAGGATTTTGCTAGATATTATTTGGGGATTTGGAAAATACAGAGGTTGTTCAATTTTCTCATGGGAAAAATATCTCAGCTTTTGTAAAATTCTTTGTATTTTGTTAATTTGGTAATACTGTATATTTGTGGAAGATCCCTTTGCTTGGAGGATCTTTGTGGTTAGTTAAAGCTTTCTTTGGATTTGGTGCTTTGAAGAAGATTTGGAGGATTACATTCTACAGGCAGAAGATTTTCTTCAACAACCAAGATCTTCATTTCACAGGTATTTCCTTGGTATTTTATGTTGATTGTTTTGGAAAAGAATATTCTTTAATGTTAAAACCCTTGCTCTTCTCGGTGATTTGTTTATTGGAATTTTTTTTGTAAAAACTTGTTATTTGTGTGAATTTCAAGAAAACAAGGATAAAGAAAACAATAGAAGAATTTTAAAAATGTAAGCTCTATAGATTTGATAAATTGTATTTAAGATTTTACTGGAAAAGAATATTTTGCATATTTCAAATCATGGAAGAAATTATTTATTGTTAAAACAGATTTGATACCTATTATTTAGAATGTTATCAAGAATTAATTTTGTGCAATGATAATTTTCATATTATTCTATAGAAAACTCTGTTGTGAATTTTTGCACAGTTACAAAATTTCTTTAATTGTTATTATCAATTATATATATATATATATATTTATATAAGTATATGTATTAATTTATACATAAACTTATACTTATACAAATACATATATATATATATATATTGTTTATTTGTATTGAAAATTGCATTATGCGATAATGAATTCACTGTACGCGATTTATATATCGCCGAATATTTTAAAGAATTTTATTTAAAAGTTTTAAAATACTGTTTAATAGTTATGGGCGTAGGGGTTGTTTCCCCACAGCTGCCCCATGAAGGGCGACGGCTGTGGAGGCAGCTGGCCCCGCCCTTACGGGCAGCGCTTAGGCTATCGACACAGCCGTGGCCTCCATGAGGGCCGACTGTGTAAACAACCATAAGCCCTAAAATCCTTGGCTTAGGATAAAAGCATTCAAACCTATTTCTTATGAGTTTTGTTTAATTCATAAGGGTTTCAGATGTATCTACCAATGGATAAATTCAAATATAAATATTATATATTTATATATATATATATGTAAAATATATATATATATATATGTAAAAAATATATATATATATAAATATATATTTATTTGTAAATTTATTGTATGTTCTAATTATTGGAGAATTTTATATTTAATTATAATATATTATTAAATGGTAATCATACTTTTTAGAGGTATTATTTTTAATAAAAGATAGTGAAATAAGTTGGTTTTATAATTAGGTGTTATGTAGTGAAATATGAGAATAATTCAATTATTTTTCTTGAAATTGAAATAAACGAGTAAATGCCAAAATGAAATGTGAAGAAGAATTAAAATATCTTTATAATGTATGGTTGTGAAGATGAGCTTAATTTTGTTGATTAATTATTTCTACTTCAAATTAATGATTGACTGGATTTAGTAAATCCAAATAGTAGATTTTCAATGAAATTTAATTTGCTTTTAAATCCTATTTCTTTGATTGGACAAATTGGGAAAATCTTAGTTGAATAAGTCTTCCAGAATGATTTGTTTAGTAAGGGTGTATTATTGTTCAAATGTATTACTTGAGTTGACTTGGGTTGTGCATGTGTTAAGATATGGTGTTTTGTTATCTGGTTTATGATAAAAGTTTTAATGACCGTTGTGTGTCATTTGTATTATGTGATGAACTTTGTGCACTTTGTAAACCCTCGTCAGGAAAACTTAGATACCTTGTTATGTTTAGGGGAGTGGCTTTTTGTAAGGGATGACACACAAAGTGGTGTCAGGGTAACTTACAAAGAGTTAGTAAGTCAGTGATAACTAAAGAACACAATAGTTAGATTAAAACACTTAACAAGATGTTTATGCCTCGCTTATGACTCTTGAGCTAGTTCAATCTTGGGTATAAGATGAGAAGGCCTGGAATGGAAAATCAGTGTCTTGTTACTTTAAAAGACATTCAATTCCACAATGATTAGCAATGGGGCTGGGTTTCGTAAAAGGTTACTAGGGTAACCCATGTTGGGGATCAGAACCTAGAAAGAAACACCAGGGTAACCTTTGCAATGTTGTGATGACACTCCACCTAAAGTAACAGTTAACCTTGTGTATGTAACACATTCAATTGTCAAAATCTGGAAGCAATGTAACCATTAGTTTGTTATGTACTAGTGTCTAGGGATTAGTAGATTATGTCTAGGTAACCATATTACTATCTCCTAGCACGGGGGGGTGGACCTATGAGTACCACATGGTTGGGTGGAACGTGCACCTTACTCTGTTGGGTCCCCAGTTTTATGATCATGATCGAGAGCTTCATGGATGGAGAACTCGCACTTGGAAACTTATATGTACTTTCTTCATTGTAATTTGTAAATCTTGTAATTGAAAACATCCCTCAATTGAATATGAGGTGAACAATGTAAATGTAATTGTAATTATTATTGAACTACCTCATCAGATGAATGAGTATTGTATTATTTTATCAAATGTAATGTAAGAGACATGTATGTACTTTATGTTATCTTGAATGGAGTTTCAAATGATATGCAATGTTTATTTTTAATGTTTATGTTATTTAATTAATATGTGCAATGCGAAATACTAAAGTCGTCTATGGAGACTCAAAGTAGTGTAACGTCGTGTAACTTAATGAATGTATGCAACTAATTAAATTAATAATTATACTTTAAAAAAAATAAAAATTATTACACTTATATACACTATTGCAACATTCCTTAGGTTATTATGATGGGGCATTATAGTATGTATACATGAATGGCAGAGCGCTAGGGGCTGGGGTGACATTACTTTACGTCTGGGTGTGGGAGCACATTTCTATGCTACGGCCACATGTCGTTCCAATTTTGATGGGGGTAGAGGATGCCCTCGTGGCACGATATAGAGGCCGTGTGTCCTTTACACACACTGGTGACCACGAGATCCCCTACTAGAGGCGGGTCCTAAACAAGATGCTTGTTTTTACTTGACGTCCATACCTTGGTCGGTTGGATGGGCCGACGATGCTAATCAACTCTTTTATTGCCGCTAGGACAAATACATGCAAGGGCGAGAGCATACAATGATCGAGAGGTACCTGCCCAGGTGCATACAATGTCAATTCGAAGAGTGGCATGATCGGCTTGATGATGGCTATGTAGTCGTCTTCACTCGCAGCATGACACAAGTGTCATGGGGATACAATATTCCTACCTCAGAGGCAATTGACAGTTTCAAGCACTTGGTAGCCCACCCATGGGCTTATGATCAGGGCTTAGCAGATCTTGACACCACTCAAGCCTACAAGGACTGGTTCAGACCTCCACTTCAATTGACCATTCCAGGTGAGGACCCAGATCCACACAGATTCAGAGGCAGAGGGAGAGGATGAGGGTGAGGACTAAGGGTTGATATTTGATAGGATCCACCAGGGGTGCCCCAGTCCCACTAGGTCATGAGGATGTTCACATGCAGGATCAACAGCAAGATCCACTAGTCCCACCACCACGAGCTGAGGGTGAGGATCAGCCTCATGTGAAACCATGAGTATAGCCAACAGGACAGGAAGATGCATGGGACACCTTGATTTTGTAGCTACAAGCCCAAGTTCAAGTGGTGACAGTGGAGAGAGAGCAGCTCAAAGTAGAGAGAGATCAGGTTGTGCAACAGAGATAGGTTGTAGAGCTACAAGCAACCACTAAGCTAGGCTGTAGGCAACAGATAGAGAGTATGATAGCCTCCTCCTCTAGGGTACAGTGCCAGTGCAATCTTACAGGGATGCCAACTGAGAGATAGAGTACTATCGATGGGCTTATCATGAGACCGTACCTAGAGCCGAGTGGGTCCCATATTACTCAGAGCGGGCTAGCCAGAGACCACCAAAGGGTCACGATGACATGGGCGAGGGCAACATTCACAGGGATCGAGCTTGATCGAGATGATACACTTTTTGTACCTTATGAGCTTGTTTTTGATAGCCCGATGGGTGTTTTATACTGATTGGCATATATGTACAGTGATCTGATTTATTCTTTGTACTATGATAGTGACATGATTGATGATATATATGAGCTAATTTTTATGCGATGTGTTGTGTTCTCCTTTATGCATGGATGGTTTATTTCTATATGATTTGCAGTAATGTCTTATGGATGCATTTATTTCTAATGATGTATGTGTTATGATTATGACTAACAGATCTATATTATGCTAACATATGATATGATGTACAATGATGTTATCTATATGATGGTTTATTTTATGCCAATGTGATATGTGATATGGATTTTAATATGTAAAATGATATGATCTATGGTATATGCAATAATGTGTAGGATATGCTTATACATGAGATGATTTATGGATGGATGTAATATGAATGTGATGGTCATGAGATGATGCAAATGAAATGGTTTTATGAGATGCAATGATATGTTAATGCGTAAAGTGGTGAGATGATGTCATGATGTTGTGCAAGCATGTATGCCTAATGAATTAAATGCTTATATATCTATTAATTATGTGAAAAATGATTATGAAATGCTTTTGGAGATGTTATGCGATGATTTATATGGTAGATGGTAATATGAAATGGTTATGAAATGCAAATGCAATGTTTATGCAATGATTGATATAATGTCTTTGAGATGCAATGTAATGGGTGAAATACAATGACATGGATGCACCTATTTATGAAGAATGTTTATGATAACCTATTTATATGATGATAAAATGCAATGTGTATGTTTCCTATATGATATGTTTATGTAATGTGCTAATGATTTGTGGATACAGGATCAATGACAATGATGGTGATGATGATCAAGTGTCCTAGTACCTTGTTAGTGTGGTTAGTAAGAAAAGAAGTCATTTCAACAAGACCCATGATGATGCAAATGATGATGATGATGATGATGATTACTTGCCAAGGAATTGGGATTTTCAAAGGGCCAAATTTTCTTATGTTTGATAACACACGTGGTACGATGCATCAAGGTATAGAAAACTAGGATGGTGTTGTACCCAATGTGATGAACTTTGACTTGACAAGCAGATCGGAGTATTCTTGTTCACACCTGACATATGAAAACCTTGATAGGATGCACTTCAAAAGTTTTAGACACCTTAGACCAAAACACGGAAAGGTAAACCTATCCATGCAATAGTCAACACGTTGTCCTAGACCTCTTCCATACATACCTAACAAAGCAAGTATTTTCCAAGTTATATTACAAGAACGTCTAACAAGCACAACAGACAAAAGATAATGATTGTTGCCCCATTCCTTTTTCTCTAAATCCTCTGTTTTGGGATATCATCGAGACATCCTTGGAATGAGCACAAATAAGATAAGTCAAAAGATAAAGACCAAGTAAACAAACAAACTGATGCTCTTCAATACTGCTAATAGAAAGAGGATGTGTTTTCTAAGGATGATAACCAAAACTTATTGCCAAAAGATAATGCCCATTGTAGGAAGGATACATCCTAGGACATGTTAGTGGATGACGGCATGTCATTTTGTTTATCCAAAGTGTTTTAAGGGATGATTGATATGGGACCAATTCAGATGATGAGTTACCAATATGAAGAGATAAACAGCTTGCTTATGTACTAACCTAGACTTAAGACTTGACGTTTGGGGTTCTGATTTTTAATCTGCTATACTTGTTTCAAATTGTTTTACCAAAGGTTGATGATGATGATCAGTTTATTATGAGTGGTGTTATTGTAGGTGCAAGCGAGATGAGGTGGATGGATTTTTTCAAATATTTGGATGTTTTTGATGTTTTGCAATGTTTTGAGACTATTTTTGGTACTTTTCAAGGTTTTACAAATGTTTTGATTTTTCATTTTTCAATGTTTTTGGGATTTTTTGAGATTTTGACCAAGAAATTAACCTAAAGACCTATCCTAGGGGTCTCGAGGGATGATCAATAGATTAGCCTTTCCTACGTTATATACGCAGAGACCACGTAGCTGACAACTTGACTGATTTATAGATGATGATATACATGATGAGATGTCAGTTTATTATGATGGACTCCTATAGGACTGACCTAAATGTCTCGGGGGATGATCAAAGATCAACCTTGCCTATGTTCAATCTCAGAGATGACATAGTTCAACAAGACATCCTTGTTTTTGATCTTTTCTGAAAGAATTTTTGACCTGTTTTTGGATTTTGATATGTTTTGATGTTTTTGGATTTTCTGATTTTTTTATTTTTTTGGATTTTTTACATTTTTGATGTTTTTGGATTTTCTAATTTTTGGGACTTTAAGATCATACACGAATCCGATCTAATAAGACAACGCCCCCGATGTGATGCCATAGACTACCCCAATAAAGGTAGGACAAACTGACCTTGAGGATAGGCCGAACAGTACTAGGAGGGATCACAATACGAAAACGGGACCAAGCTATGGTGCGGATGTGAGTGGATGAGTGATGGATGGAGATTTGAATGCAATGGATGATGGAAGAAAAATGGAGGGATGATGCAGAAAGCTGTAAAGATCCTGGTGGATGGAAAGTGCTTATTTATGCAAGGTGCTTGTTTGCCAGGTTTTCACTGAGGTACCTGCCCAAAGTGCCACCGAAGTGGTTTTCACTAGAGGATGATTTTTTTATCCTTTTTCTAATTTTTTTTGGATTTTTTACTTTTTGATTTTTTTGCTTGTCACCAAGACGCCTATTTGCAAGGTTTTCGCCTAAGTAACCATTTTTTTAGGACCTTTTCTAATTTTTTGGATTTTTTGGTTCTATACCTTGTAAGATTTAAGCATAACACTTTTTGAGATGGGAGCTATTCATTGGCTCCTATAGAGGTTCCCCTTTGGGTGTTGATAGCTGATATGCCTCTGACTTATAACTTGTTGTGATGACAAAAGGTCCTGGCTAATTAGGTTCAAACTTTCCTTTGTTGCTTGGGTTCAGGACATTCTTTTGATTTTCTTTTAAGACCAGTTCTCCAACTTGGAAAGTCCTACTTCTAATTTTCTTATTGTAGCTTTGATTGAGTCTATTCTGATAGACTTACAAGTGATTTAAAGCATCTATCCGTCTCTCATCCAATAGCTCCAGCTCGTTTAGTCTTGATACTTGATATTCTTCATCTGTGATGAGGTTTTGCAGTGATATCCTGAGGGATGGGAGCTTGATCTGAATGGGGAGTACAACTTATGATCTATAGACTAAGGAGAAGGGGGTGGTGCCAGTGGGTGTGCAAATGTTGGTTCGATAGGCCCAAAGGGTGGGATTAAGCTACAGATGCTAGTCACGACATGCGTCATTGAATGTTTTCTTGAGGATTTTGAGGATGGTTTTGTTTGTAGCTTCTGCTTGGCCATTGCCTTAGGGATAGTACAGGGTGGAGAAGCGATGCCGGATTTTGAATTTCTCACACAAGTCGTGAACCTCCTGGTTCTTGAATGGTGTCCCATTATTTGTGATAATGGCTTGTGGGACCCCATAACGATAGATGAGATAGTTCAGGATGAATTTTGAGATTTGCTTCCCAATTATATACATCATGGGTATGGTTTCCACCCACTTTGTGAAGTACTTAGTTGTAGTTATGATGAATTTGTGGCCATTGGATGAGGTGGGTGTGATTTTCCCAATGAGATCGAGTCCCCAATACAAAAAGGGCCATGATGTGATGATGGGATGAAGCTCTTGAGCTGGTGCATGGATGAGGTCCCCATACTGCTGACATTGTAGACATCTTTTAGCATGATCATGTGCTTCTCTTTTCATTGTGGGCCAATAATACCGCATCCTCAGCAGTTTCTTGGCTATGGTCATTCCACTCAAGTGTGAACCATAGATATCATTATGAACTTCAGTTAGAGCAGTTAATGCCTCCTCAACATTTAAGCAGCATAGCAAGGTACCTTCTATTCTTCCACAGTATAAGGTATCACCTAGGATGAGAAATCTGGATGCCTTTTTAACAAAGGTTCATTCTAGGTTTGATGGTAGGTTAGTTGGTTTGACTCCTATTTGTAGGTATGTGTAGATGTCATGGTACCAAGGATTACCGGGACCAATGATTTCATACATGAATTCTAATTCTGGTACCTCGAATGTGGGAACGAGTAGCTGCTCAATCAATAATTCATATTTTGGAACCTTGTGAGGGATGTTTAATAGGGATCCAATTGTTTCCATGGCATATTCCGCTATATTATTGGTTCTAGGAATCTATTCAAATGTTATTTCAATGAAAGATTCTTTGAGAGCCTCCACCAATTTCTTGTATGGAGTGAACTTATCATCCTTGGTCTGATATTCATTATTGACTTGATTTATGATCAACTAAGAATCTCCGTAGACTTTGAGAGCTATGATGTTCCATTGCACTGCTATCCTGAGACCTATAGTCAAAGCCTCGTATTCTGTGATGTTGTTGGTGCAAGGAAATGCCAGTTTGTATGACCTTGGTATGCAGTCCCCTTGTGGGGTGATGAAGAAGACACCAGCCCCTGATCCATGCTATGTATATGAGGCATCGAAGTATAGTTTCTAGTGGTCAGCTACGTTGAGGTTAAAAATAGATTCATCTAGAAACTCTGAGACAAGAGGATTCTCAGAATAGAAAGGTGCTTCTGCTAGTTGATCTGCAATAACCTGACTCTTGATGGATTTCCTTTCCACATAATCGATGGCATACTCTGATAGTATCATTACCCATTTTTCCATTCTTCCTGTGAGCATTTCCTTTGATAAGATACTTGAGGGGGTCAATTTTGGCAATGAGCTTTATCTTGTGTGCCAACATGTAATGTCTGATTTTTTGTGATGCAAACACTACTGCGAGGCATTCTTTTTTGATGAATGAGTAGTTTAGCTCATGACCAACCATTGTTCTACTAATGCAGTAGATAGCCCTCTCTATTCCATTTTCATCATGCTGAGCTAGGAGAGCTCCAAGGGCTGTTACTGTTGCTGATACATATAAGATCAATGGATTTATTGGGATGGGTGGCATTAAAACTGGTGGTGTCAGTAGATATTCCTTGATTTTGTTGAATGCTTCTTTGCATTTTGTATCCCATTTGTACGCTACTCCCTTATGGAGTAGGTGAGAATATGGATTCTGGTTATCTGCTAGTTGTGCTATGAATCATCAGATGGATTGAAGTCTAGCATGGAGACCTCTCAGTTGTTTTAATGTCTTTGGTGATTTCATCTTGAGGATTGCTTTTACCTTTGTTGGATCCACCTCAATACCTCTCATGGACATTATGTATCCTAGAAATTTACCTGAATGTACGCCAAAGACGCACTTGTTGGGATTTAGTCTAACTTTGTATTCCTCTAGTCTATCAAAGATAGCACTTAGGGTTGCTATATGATCTTGTCTTTTTCTTGACTTAGTTAGAATGTCGTCGACATAGTCTTCAGCTATTTTATGAATCATGTCATGGCCCTTTGATAGGTTTCTCCTATGTTCTTTAGGCTGAATGGCATCATGTTCCAGTAGTAGGTCCCCCATGGACAAGTGAAAGTCATCTTATGTTGATCCTCTTTTGCTATCATGATCTTGTTGTATTATGAGAATCCGTCCATTAGTGATAGCATCTCATGTCCTGCTATCATGTCTACTATCATGTTGATGTTGGGAAGTGGGAAATCAACCTTCGGACATGCTTTGTTCAAATCTTTGAGGTCTATACAAATTCTAATGTCTCCATCAGGTTTTGAAACAGGTACCAAATTTGACACCCATTCTGGATAATCGATTGGTTAGATAAATCCTACATCTAACAACTTTTTGAGCTCCATTTTGACCAATAAGGCAATTTGAGGGTGCATTTTTTGAAGCTTTTGTTTGACGGGTTTTGCTTCTGGATACACTACTAAATGATGAACCATGCAGTCTCTAGATCAAGCCATGGCATGTCAGCATAACTCCATGCAAAGTTTATTTTCCTTTCCTTTAGAAATGCTGCTAGGAGTTCTTGCTCTTCTGATAATAGTGATTCTACATAAAATGTAATATGCAGGACCTCCTTTGTTCCTAGGTTGATAGGATTGCATTTTTTGGCCAAGACTGCTGACTTCTCTTGATGAATAGCTCTTAGAGGAAGATTGAATCCTTCATCCTCGGGTGCCTCAAGGAGGTTTTCACTATTGGATACGTCCTTTTTTTTTTCTTGTCTGAGAGTGCCATGGTGTTGTTTTCACTCAAGGACTTGGATATGATTCTTAGTCTCACTTTTGCGACTGAAGGATTCAATCGTTTCCCCATAATAGGCATGTGTGTCCAACTCCATTATAAATCCTTCCTTATGATCTCCATCTGGAATGTTGTCCCACAATCCCATGAATTCTGAGAGTGCCTCGTCATTTTTGAATGTATCAAGAACTGGTGGTCCTCGTTGGTCATAGTCAATCAGTTGGGGGTACACTAAATAGATCTCCTAATTTTGATGGTTTGTTTCAAAGGAGAGGGTGCTAATCATACATAGGGTGGTGTCCTCAAATAACCTAGGTAGATTGGTCATGGTATCCTCGTCATGGCTACTAATATAGACCTTAGTTATAAAGTTATGTATGTCTCTACCTATGGATATTGGTGAGTGTAGTTGTGCTAGTATTGGATGAGGAGAAATATTAACCATTCTAATTGAAGGACTTCGGCCACGTATGGTGATACTCGGAGGGGTACATCCAAGGCCAAGATTTGTTATGGGTCATGTCTTTGGCATGATAGGTATTATGAGCCCATTGTCATTTTGTCCCAGCCTTTGATTTCTGTCATAACCCATTGCGAGCATCATTTCTAGGCCCTTGCTTGTCTCATCCATTGGTAATTCAGGTATCGGTCTTTCATCTTGATAGAACATGTGAGATGGATCTAATTCAATAACCTCCTAGCCAAGGTCTCCCCATTTTGTGAATTCGGGATAGACTTCAGGATACGTTTGTGATGTGGAAGCTTGATATTCTCGTGGATGTCCCCCTGATCTAGGAGATTGTGGTAACTCTCCTATCACAAAAGAATTGTTAGGGAGTTTGTAGCTTCCACAACCATCCTCCTAGATGATGAGCTTGATGTCGGAGATGGTGGGGATGGTGGGAATGGTGGGTGTCTATGTCGCAGAAGTGGACGCGAGAGTGGTGGGGTCAATGTATGGTGTGGATGGGCCCTCATCATTCTTTGGCACCTGGGGGATTTTGTAATACTTTGCTTCAAGATTTTTGCAATATGAAAATGGTTCAGGATCTCCATGGATGGTAACCTCTTGTCCATTATGTGTAAATTTCACACATTGGTGGAAGGTTGATGCTACAACTTTCATCGCATGGATCCATGGGCATCCCGAGAGGATATTATATGGCAAGTCCAGATCCAAGACTTGACAAGTGGTTTGCATGAGAGTCGGCCCTACTTTAATAGTGATTTTAATCATGCCTTGAGACACTCTTTCTTGGTCATCATATTCTCTTATCATGATGGCCTTTCCTTTGTTGATGGAATCTTCTGATATTTTCAACTGCTTAATGAGGCTGAGAGAACAAATTTTCAAACCCGCACCTCCATCCACCAAGACCCTTTTGATTTTGCTCTTGTGTACAATGGCTTCCAAGTGAAGTGCATGACTATGGGATGGTTTGGCGGGGAAATCTTGGTTAGAGAATGTAAGGAGATTAGTGTTATGATATTTCTGACCATAGCTTGGAATTGCTCCGCATCGAGATTTGCGGGACAGTGGATGAGGCTAATGCTTCCTCGAGGATCTTTTTATGTGTTAATGAGATTTTTAACAACTCTATGATGGAGATGTGTGCTGGTGTTCTCTTGAGTTGGTCTAAGACATTATAGCCATTAGGAAAGGATCTAGATGAAGTAATTCTATTTGGTTGGGATGATCCTGCAATGGTGACTTTTCTGCCTCTTTTGGTGACTCCACAATCTTCGACATGAGCACCCTTGATGGTGATGAACATGCAGTCTTCATTTAAGGAGGCCACAACCATTTCGTACACATGATTTACATTTCCCTTCCCTTTGTTTCCATGATTCGGCATCAGATTCATGTAGATTTTAAGATCATGATTTCTGATAGGTTGTTCCACATTTATGATTTTCTTATCGATGAGATCTTGGATGATGTTTTTGAGTCTCATGCAACTGTTTGTGGTATGACCTTTGATTTTATGAAATTTGCAAAGTTGGTTTTTGTTATACCAAGGGGGTTTGACATCGGGTTCTTGGTAATTCTCAAATGTAGGAGGCTTGATGAGTTTTTCATCACTAAACTTTTTCATTATGTCCTCTAGTGGTTCTCCCAAAATGGTGTATTTTCATTTGGGATAAATTTTGCATTGGGGTGGTCCCCTTTGGTCATTGAGATTATTGATGGTTGGATTGTTGTTGGGTTGGTGTGTTGTGTGATGATGGTTTTGGTGTTGAATTTGGATTTGCGGTGTGGGTGTATGTTGGCGTGGGGCACTAATGACCACCTTGGCATCAACGACACCATCATTAGGAACATTTTTGTTTCTTTCCCATGTACGAGGTTTATCATTGTAATTGGATCATGGGCGGTTCTTTTTTTGTTCATGATATGATGTTGATTCCGTGGGTTGGGTCACAAGGGCTCTTTCGATACCAAGTGCCTTGGAGATCAATTGATCATATGTGGTGATACCCTGAACCTTGAGATGAAATTCCAAGTGGCTGTCAAGGTTGGCTATGATGGTGCAAACTTGTTGTTCTTCTAGCATGGCCCACTTACTCTGATTGGCCTTGGATTTCCATCATTGTAGGAATGAGGTGAATGATTCACCCTTTCCTTGTTTTAAAGTTGAGAGTTCTTCGAGACTAACATCCATTGAAATGTTGCATGCGTAATTTTTAATGAATGCATCCATAAATTCTTGGAATGTTCTAATGCTTGAAGGTAAGCAAGAGATCCATTCTATCACGTGGCCTTCCAAGCTCCTAGGAAATAGCCGCATCAGATAAGTATCATCATATGCGACCTCCATACAATGAACCTGGAATTCCCTGATGTGATCTTCAGGGTTTCCCATCCCTTGATATTTGTCAAATTTGGGGATTTCAAATCCCTTGGGGAATTGTTTCATTATCAAGCTCCTATCAAATGGATAGGGACACAAGTTGCTTGGAATTTTGGTTGTTCACCCTGATTGAAGGTCGAGCACTTGTTGCGAGAGTAACCTGAGTTGTGTCATCACATCATTTTGGGGATCAGGGGGTGGGATGAAAGTGTTTTGGGGTGTTTCAATCGTGGGTTGGATGGGTGGGTTGGTCGGTGCATTGTTCGATGGTATTTGTATGTTTTGGTGAGTGAGGTAAGCTTCCACCTGCTTTTGTATGAACACCGCTTGTTGTTTATGCTTGTTGTTGTGCTTGTTGTTGTTCCAACAACACTTTTTGTTTTGCTTGTTGTTGTTCCAACAATGCTTGTTGTTGGGCTGCCAATTTTGTCGCTTCTTGTTGCTCTTGGTATTGCTTTAATGCTTGTTGATATGCTTGCAATTGCGCTACTTGTCTTTGTGCAAGAAGTTGTGCTTGATATTGAGCTTGTTGTGCCTGATATTGGGCTTGTGCTATTTGTGCTATTTGTGCTTGTGTTGCTTGTTGTTGCAATAGAAGTTGTGCTTGGGCAGCCCTTTGTGCTTGCAATGCTTGTACATCTTGTGCAACTTGAGCGGCTTGTTGTTGTTGTTGTTACAATAATTCTTGGGCTTGTTGCACTTGTAAGGTAGCTTGCGCAACCTGAGTAGCTTGCTGAGTGGCTAGTTGTTCGGCTTTTTGTTTCTGAACTTGTTGGTATCCTCTTTGGAAAGTGGCTTGCAATTCTGCATTGTATTGGCTTGATGTGGTGGAAGTTGGAGGTGGTGGAGGTGGTGGTGGATTTGGAATGGTGTTTGTGAAGGTGGTGTTGATGTTTTACATGATGGATGGTGTTGTTGATATGGTTGGTTCATGGGAGACCATGCTTTGTGATGTTAAGGGGGTGTTTGATGAGGTTGCAATCGCTTGTGTGTTTGTCATTTGTTGTTGCGATATCAATGACAAATTTTGAGTGTTTGGTGTTATGCCTTGATTGATGGTTGGGATATAGGTTTGATTGATACTTGGTAGGGGAGGAAGCCCTAACCAAGGAGTGGTGTGGATGATAATGGTAATGATGGAAGAGGCAGAAATGTAAGGGGTGTGAGTTGTTGTGATAATGTTGTGGTGTCAAATACGCCCCCTAGTCTGAACATATCTCCCTCTTCTTGTGAATTTGTGAGGAGAGGTGTTTGAGGTGTTGTGTGAAAAAATAATGATGATGGATCATGATGGAATGTGAGAGGAACATTTTTGTGTAATGGGTTTTGGGGTATGCTTTGTTCCAAGGTGGTGTTTGCATCCAAATTTTGATTATTAACAAGGGGGTTTGTTTCAAGTGTATTGAGAAATGCACTTCCCTTATTAACATTGGGTTGGGTTGGAGCAAACGATGTTGTGATTTGCGGAATGTTTTGCGTGATGTTTTGAGATGGGGGTGTAGATGAGATGGGAATGGTGGATGAAATTGGAGGAAATGATGTCTCTAATATGGTACTCACATCAAAATCTGAAGGTAACTTAGCCCTTGTTTTGCTAGCTCAAGCATGTATAACGAAGGGTTAAGCCTCATCATGATGTTAATGATTCTATGGTTGTCTGGATTTTCGAGCATTTCAGTCATTTCCTCACGAGACATTCCAAAGGTAAGGTCTGCTTCTTGGTTTTCTTCTTGTGGATTTTGTGATGATGAGAGGGTCAACGTATTACTTGATTCAGCGGGATTCATTTTTGCGTTTGTTTGGCTAAGATTGCTTGAAGTGGGTGTTTCTTTGTTGGCTTCCATACTCTTCTTGTATTGAGATCTAGTTAGAACCATAAAACAAGGATCAATCTTTGAGAATATGGGAGATGAATCTCTTGATTCTTTGGATCGATCTTTATTTTATGCCCCAAAGTAGAAAGCTTTTAGGATGCCTTGAGGATCAAAGGTGATGATATGATGATGATGTTAGGGATGGATGATACAGATGTTTTGGCTTTTAATAAATCTTGAATGAGATACTAGGCTTTTAGATTTTGATTTTGATTTTGGGATTTTGTCCTTGATTTTGATTTTGATTTTGATTTGGAAAAAATACCCTAAGATGTTTGGATAATGATCTAAGGGATAGCTTTGTTCAAAGGATGATGATTTGAATATGTGTGAGGAGAAGGATGCATCTACCCACACCTTTCCAAACAAGATGATCATTTTGCTAAGTATATGAAGAAGGATTCATCTACATATACTAAGCGAGACAAGATGATTTTGATAACTTTGACTAAGTATATGCAAAAGGATGCATCTACACATGCCTAGCCAAAGGTGTTTTTGATAATGTTTTCAAGGATTTAGTCTCAATGATTTTATGATTTTGATTTTCCCACAAAGCCTAGTATTAAGGATAATTTCAAGATTTTCCAAAAGGTGATGATGAGATGATGTTGTTTTGATATTTTGGAGGATGGATGAAAAAAGTTTTTGATATGTTTTGATCCTAAGGTGAACCTAAAAGGTACACTTTGTTTTCCTAGACCTAGGTATTGAAGAGCATGCAAATGCTTCCTAAAGACCTTTGTAACCAAGAAATGATTTCATTTGAACATTCATTTTCGGATTTCCAACCAATGATTTTTGCTTTGGGATTGTGAGTCTTCAACACATATGAAAGTTCATTTTGCTTAGCTTTGCTTAATGTCTTTATTCTACCAAAAACACTTTCTTCAATTAGGTTTTCAAACTAAGATGTCCAATGTCTTAATTTCTTCAAACCCAACAAGATATGTTATGTGGAAATTCAATGAACTCAAGGCAAGGGTTTTCCTATTATTTACTTAAGGAGACAAATCGAGATATGATCCAATGTTTAGAAACCTCTAAGGACGTGAATCCCAAGGGAAAGCAATAACATATGGATTGAGTCAATTGTATTTGTCCTCAAAAGGGTTTTGAAATTTGGATGAAGTTCAAGTGTTTGTTTCCATGATGTTTTTGATCAAGCAATGCATTTTGTAACCCAAGAATAAGTACAATCCTATGGATGTGTAAGACAATATTTGTTGGATTCCCACTTGGTGAGGTCCAACTACACTTATTTCTAGTGAATGGTTAGATGCTTGACCCCACTGGCTCCCCTCCATGGCACTCAATTATACAGGGCAGCCAAGCATCAACACCCATGAAACTCCCATGGCATGTTTTCCATTTCTACTAGAAGACCGTAAAAGTGTAGGATGGCTTGAGAATGACCGTTCTTGCACCAACAAATAGATTAAAGGATTTTGGAAAATTTTAGCACATGGATTTTAGTAAGGACTTTCCATTCGTGGAGATTGACCGATACGACAAGAGTCCCCTTTCGGATCCATCTTGTCAGAATCAACCGTGTGATATTGGCGTTTCTTCCAATATCCACATTTATATCCTGACTGTAAATACTCTTGGCTTTAGAGTGTTACCGGTTGAGTCGTTCCCTTGGGTGATTACTTTTTCCCCAAGGAAGACCCTCTAGGATAAACAAAAGCGAATGAAGAACACTATTCGTAACTCGATCAATCCTTGTTAGCCACAAGGAGAGAGAATATACGCCACAATTCCCCCACTCACACTCGCACAAGATGTTCAATTTTAAACCCAAATCGAAGTGTGGAGGTGAT
The DNA here is from genome assembly GCA_007258455.2 of Sequoia sempervirens. Lineage (NCBI taxonomy): Eukaryota > Viridiplantae > Streptophyta > Pinopsida > Cupressales > Cupressaceae > Sequoia > Sequoia sempervirens. The sequence goes on from VDFB02020100.1 coordinate 55,696, forward strand.
TGCTTTGTCTCACCCTAAAGTCATAAAAAAGTCCTTTTGATTCTCAAGATCGCTATAAAGCGTGAGAGAAGTGCATACATCCTTTTTCAATGGCTTTAGTTTAAGTAAGCCCTCACAAAAAAAAAAGTTTACACTTGTTCTTTTTAAATCCCCAAAGTAAAATGTGAGTTCGTTTTAGAGCACCAAATCACACATGAAACACATTTTGTTCAATTTTTAACCAAAAAAAAACCTTAGTATGTTGTTGATCTTATTGTTCGTTTTAGCCCTTTGCAAGAAGTAAACAAAAAGATTCTTTTTAAAACCCAAAGGAAGATTAGTGTCCTAAGAAAGAAGTGCTAATAATTCCTTGAAGAAGTGTTAAAGAAACACTAAAGTGTTTAAAAACACTTTAATTGGAAGAAATATCATCATCATGCTCCTCCTTCCTTTATTTTCGATTTCCAATCCTACAAGTGAGAAAAACCAGTCATATTCTAGAAAATACAGAAGTTAAAAACCAGAAAATAGAAGATAAATTAATCATAAATCAAAAGCACGTGCTAAAATCAAATTTTCTCTTTTTATCATCTCCCAGCGTCACAACTCTAATGGTGTCATAGTTTGGTCTCTGAGTAGTGCTCTCATAGCACTGCTTACCAGTAAGTGGCGCTCTATGTTAGGACAAAGAGCTCAACTGCATCGCAATTTTTGCCTAGCATCACAGTTTGCATCCAGCATCAGAGTTTAATATTTTTTTGAAAGTTTCTGCAGGTCGGTGAGTCCAATGGCAGAGTTTAAAATTCAAAATTTTTGGTAGGACAAGTCCAGTGGCACAATTTGTGTTTTAAGCGGTGCCATATAGCGACGCTGAGCTCCCAGCATTGGAATTTCCTGTGTGTGAAGAAAAATCCAAAAATTTCAAGAAAAGATTAGAAATAATGAAATCCAACCCTCCTTCTAGCGCCAAATGTGCGAACCCCAACCTTGGTACCTGAAAAACCAAGAGAATAAACACCTCAAGTTAGATATTGCAAGCCAAAACAAGGATTCCCCATGAAATCCATTTACAACCTCAAACTAGGAATGAAAATAGTGAAGAACACAATGAAAATGACAAAACAAAGATTGAATCCTAATTTAAATATGCAAACTCATGATACCATGGGGGAATTGGTGCCAATTTGATGTGAAAATTGGCCTTTTCCCAATTCCCAAGATGCAAGCTTCAAATGTTGAAGAGATTGATCCACTTTGTTGGTGAAGAATGAAGACTCCAAGCCAAAAATCTGCAAAACCTAGCTATGACTCAATGATAATGGATAAAATTCAAGAGATAATTGAGCATGGCAACTTTGCTTGGATTGTGGATGATGAAATGAGGATATGAGCTCTTTATTTATAGAATTCCAAGATGGATGAATGTCCAAATTTGAGCAATGTGGGACTAACATTCATCCAATAATACAATGCCACTTGTCAAGCCATGAATGGATGGAGGATGTGCAAGATTTGGGGTTTGTGCCAATAAATGCATAATATTTTAATTTCAAATTTGTTGAAATGACATGCAAGTGGGAAGGGAAAATGCAATAAATGCCACTTGGCTCAAGGCAAAGGACATGTAAGAGGAAGTTATTGCCTTGTTGGATGTACATGTTGACTTGGAATTTTTGAATTCAAATTGAGAGAATATTCCAAAAGATGCCTTGTGAGGAAAATAGGGAATTAATAAATGAATTAAATCTATTTTCATGTGCAACTTGCATTATCTAGAGGATGGGACATGAGATGAGATTAAATTAATCAAGGGTTAATTAATTTAATGAGAGAGGTTAGATGATGGGACCTATTTGACTTAGATTTATGGGTTTATTTAAATCAAATAAGAGAGGAATATGATAAGAGGCTAATTAAATAAGGATTTTGATTTATTTAATTAAAAGAGATGATGTTAGATTAAATCAAATAAGGTTTTAATTTATTTAATTTAATAGATAGACTTTAGAAATTTAATAAAATAAATTGATTATTTAATTAAATAGGGATAATTAGATCAGATGGATTGATTTAATTAACAAAAGAGATTGACTTAATTAGACAAAATGATTTATTTAATTAAGAGATGAATATTGATGAATTTAATTAGATAAGGGAATTTGATTAAATGGTTAGACTGAGGGATGATTCAGGAAGAAATGATGTTAGTAAGTCAAGATCAGGTGCACAATGTCAATCAATATATTTTATGTGTCTACAACATGAATCTTCTTTAGTTTCTCCACCACATTAAGCATTCTGACTAGTGGGACCTTAGGTTTGAATGGTGGTATTTCTTTTGTCTTAGGAAGAGGCTGATCCAATGTGGATAGGCTTAGTGCTCTATACATAGCCTTCCCTGATAATGGTGGAGTTTGTGACTGCTGAGTAGGATGTATCTGTGAGGCTTGCTCTACTTTTGGTTGTGGTTGTTGTGGTTGTGGACGTTATGGATCTTGTTGCACGCATTCTCCAGTAAGTCTTCTTTTGGACTACATGTTGTAGTCTGATTGTACCTATAGAGTGCTAATTGTCAGAACATCATTTGCAAATATTGTGTCTTCTTCTTCCATCCAAGAAAATAGTGGTTGGTCTGGTGAGATATCTAGCTCTTGTTCTAAGGACATCCCTTGTGTCTACACTTTGAAGCGAAAATTCTCCATTTTGAGAGATTGATACTTTTCTATTCTTGAGAACACACCTTGGCTTCTCTATTCAATTATCTTTTGTTAAAGATTTTCCCTTGAACAATTTCAAGGCATATGTCCATTTTTACATGGGAAACATCACACATTCTCATCTTTTGCTAGGTTGTTATGTCTTAGGATCAAATCCTTGTTTGAACTATTTTTGATAGTCTGAAGCAACATGATGATTGGGAATATTTGGTTCATAGGTTCCTATTACCAATTACCTCCTTTCAGAGATCCTTGGTAGGTTTTCTACTAATAGGGCATCCTCCCTCCCTAATAGGTTTTCATGGAAGCTTTGGAGGTATGACCTACTGACACTTGATAAGGACTAGCTCATTTGCAAAGGATTGCATGAGGCTCTTCATATCATTGATGTTTGTTGCTAGTGAAGAGGAGCCAAATGTTCTAGGTTGTGTGCTTGGGTACACATACATGGATAGCAATGGCATATCCAATGTGGTAGGTTACAGAGCGAAAGTACTAGGAGTTGCTTCTTCTCAGGGTCCACTAGAGATCTCTGTGAACATGGGCATCAGTGGCCATGGTGGAAGTTTCCCTATGTTGATTAGCCTATTCTATGCATGTACAACCAAATCGCATGTGTCAGGAAAGGTATCTCCCATTAATTACACCATGACCACGATGTCTGAATTGAAAGCCTTTAGATAGAACATGAATGGCATAGCCACTAGAGGCTTAGATGTCACAATAATACTTTTCTAGGTATTGTGAAACTTGGTATTGAAATTGACCATGGCCTCTTGCAAGGCCCTCTTGATAGTAATCAGTTGGTGTAGTAAGGAGGAGTGGTACCATTTCTCTGAGAAGCAATCAAACAGTTTCTCCCTAAGTTGATCCCAAGAGCGGATGGAACTAAAAGTCATGGATCTATACCAATCTTGAGCCTTCCCTTTAAAGGATGAAACTAGTAATCTAAGGGCCACATTTTCTTCCACAATGTTATGTACCCTGCTGTATAGGCATGAATTTACACTCGTTACAAAAATTCCCCTTTTACACTTCCTCACCTTATAAAACCAAATCCGAAGGAAAATTTTCACATCAATCCACTTCCTTCGTTCCACTTGGAATCTATTTTTTGTGTCGGTAAAGGAATAACTGTCGAGGACACCTGCACAATGTGCAGACTTTCGCACGACGTGCTTATGTCCCTTATGGATTCATGTGTTTAAAGTTGGAAAAGGCATTACACTTACCATTGGGGTTGATTTGTAATGTCCCTCTTCGACCAACTGACCTGAATATGGTAGATTCTCTTCCTTCTTCAAATTCTTCCATTCTTCATCCAATCCATCTTCATGCAACTTGATCTTCTTTTTGTGCTTCTTGAGCATTCTAGCATTAACTTCTTGCATTCTTAGCATTCAATAAACACTTTGGCACTCCATAGTAGTAGCAACAACACTCCATCAACTCCGTAGAGAAAGTGTGGAACAACACCATTACAATAAGGGCTTCAGTCCTCTTTTTCTCCCCCATTAGCTAGTGAGCTCTTGGTGGAGGTGGTAAGAATTTTCACTCCTCTCCTCTATGATTTGGTTGAGTAGCTCATTACTGTTTTGTATTGTTTATTGTCTTCTCTACTTGATTTTATCCTTTATCATATTTTTCTCTATCATTGCTATCTTGGTTGTCCATGGAGGTGGAAACACTAAACTGGGGGCTTGACTGATGCAAGCCCCTATACAACCACCCAACAATTTTCCTCTTTCTTGTGTGTAGGTGGATGTGCACTTGAAGCTAGCTAGAGAAATGTATCTTTTGTGAGGTTATCTTCATCACCTTAGCTTTGATATATCTACTTTATCACATACATTTGTATTTCTCTTACTTCATAATTTTGTTTTGTTCACTTAAAAAACAATAGCTAGGATGTCAGCTTGTTTTCTGGTGGTTGTTACTGTATTTTTAGTCCTCTAGCCGTACGAACACTACTGCACTTGAGAGACAAGCATGCCACGTTATCGTCCCAGAGCTAAACTTTTTTCCTCGAGTAGAGAGCTACCTGAGGTACAGTGTTAAACCCAAAGATCAACTTGCCTAGCCCCATTTTGGATTTCAGGTCTATAGAGTGATTATAGGACCTTATAGTCCTCATCATTCCCATCCCTCATTTCAAAACACCCCTTTAGAGTGAGTTAAGTTATGGCAGGTTTCCACTCTTGGCTCTCCATGACCTAGGGCCTTGAATGTGTTTGGTCCCCCTCTCTTACACCTGCATACCTTTGTCATATCCCAAAGGTGTTCGGAAGGGGTTTTAAAATCCTCCCTAGTGAACCTTGGAATAGCTTTGAGAGTGTTGGCAGGTATTATGGGCCATACATCTGGGGGTGTAGGTTGAAGCAATGAGCTACCACCATCCTAGGTTATGAATTTTCTAGGAGAAAGAGAACCTATTTGGGCCATTGAAAAAAAATTCTTACAGATGGGGTAGAAAACTATTTTGATTTGGAAAGTTCAACCTTCTCAGGGAGTGGATAAAGCTCTAGATTGTGGGCTAACACTTCTTACTCTATTGCTCCTGACAGGTGATATGAATCTTGTAACTCGTCTTTGCATAGGGGCTGAAACTAGTAGCTGGAAGTACTGAAAATTGCCTCTAGAAGATGCTCTTATTTTAAATCTGGGTATGGGATTTTCAACCTCTCTTCTTAAGCTGATTTATGAGATATTTTTGACTTCTAATCAGTTGATTGTGAAACTTCAGGTCCCACTAGGTGTGCCAAGAAAATAATTGTTGATCTTGTTCCCCTCTAAACAACCTTATGGGAAATTTAGCAAGTGGGGGACCAAATTGTGCCTCACTGAATGACCTCCAAGATTTTTAAAGAAAGCTGACTCTTCTTTGGGTTTTTAGGAAAAGAGGGAGAAAAATAAAAAGAAAATAAAAAAGATGGTGATGCACCAAATCTTTTACAACATTTCAAGGATTAGAAATCTCCTACTTCTAATGAAATGAACACAAAATGACACAAACCATTCATTGTTGGGAAGAGAACGAAACAACAAAAGCTAAAAAAAAGCACAATGTGGTCATTCAAATCTCCACATGGGAAGCATCCATTAAGGTCCAATAGAAGCAAGAAGCCCCAAAGATTATCAAGATACTCAGATATTCATAGGACTACCCTTTCTCTTACAACATAATATTTCTTTTAGCATAATCTTCTACAAAAAAAGGAAAGAATTTAATAACATGATTCATTTTTCTAAATGATAACTTTTAAACATAGAAGCTTAATAACATGTAGAACAATTATCTAAACTATCTAGGTAAAACTTGACACAAAGTTTCAACCTAAGTGATATAAAAAGGGGGAAACCATGAAAAGGACATAACATGCACAATTTCAAAAACTTCTCCTTAATGATATCTATTTTGCAATAAACCAACTAAAAACAAAGGTCAGATACCAATCCGATTAATAGTCTTGAAAAATAATACATTCCATAGAGCATAAATAGTGCTTTGTGAAAATCTATTTTCAAATAATCTTTAAACTTAAAAAAATCTCTTTCACTACTACAAACCCCTTTATATAGCTAGAAGAAAGAACCACTACCACAACTAGAAGAGATGAATAGCTGCCAGATGTCTACACTCGATTGACCACAATCTGATCTAGGGCCTGATTAGATCACAATGATCTTTTCTCATAAAGTCCTAGGATGCCTCATTAATGGCTACAAATTTTGTAGAAGTTCCACAAAGATACGTTGCCAGAAGACAATTAGATCCCAACACAACCTATCTAAAACATGATCCAATTAGCTACGAGGAATGATGACACCATCCCAAAGGTTCAACCTTGAAAGTAAGATCTTTGTTGTTCCCTCCAACAAACTCTGTCCAAAAAGAAATACATCTACATATGACATGATCCACCCGACAAAATGGTTGACATGGCAAGTGGGCAGGCTATTTCAGATTTTATGAGGATAGCTTTGAAGAACTCCCCACCAAGCAGACACATGTCCTAGTTTGGGCCCGAAAGGAAAATGATACATAAAAATCTGTGCAGCCACCATGTGGTGCATTGTGTGCCTTTATGTAAGAGTAATATTTTTCCTTTAGGTGCGGAGCCATCCCAAAGTGGAAAGGAAGTAAGGGCCAAAAAGCAAAATGTATGAAGGAAAAATTTTCTCCACACAAACCACAAAGAGATGTTCTATGAACATCCAACAACACTTCTAGATACTTCTTTTACATTGTCATTCCACAATCAACCACCACAAACCAAACACAAATAGAACACTTCATCCTAGAAGCACATAATACACAATTAAGAGATAGAACATTATCATATCAACTTCCAGAACACTTCATTACATGAAAATTGAACTAAGACACTATACAAACACAAAGTTGAGCATGTTCACCAAGCCACAAGATCAAAAACATTAATGCAAAGAAAGCTACCAACTCACTACAATTTCAAAAAACCTCCTCGACAACATTGGTGACTTGAAAAGATAGGAGTTCAATATCCACATAGCACAAACACTAAATCCAAAACCACAAGACCATATCTTCAAAGGCAAAGGAATGTGGAACATTCTCCAAACAACAATCAAGACAACTTCCTAGGATAGAACGTTCCATTAATATGTGGAGACTAGAACATCCTTGTAGCAACACATACTTCCTTAGGAACAACATAAGAGAGAATACAACATACTCGAGACCATCAACAACATCTCTCCAACTTCAACATTACTTCTAATCTTCATCTTAATGCTTCTAATCCTCATCTTAATATATCATCATGATATCATCTCTATTGTTAGCAACCACACACAATACATCTCTAATTGTCATTAAATAAGGTATGTCATTCAACCATGAACATCAAAAAATAATCTAGACAAGGAATGACTACATCAACAACTCCACTATTAGCACATCATCAATGGAAACCATAACTAAGTGTTGACATCAATGATAACCAATGCCAAACACATGTGCAACAATCTTACGAAGTGTTGACATCAATGACAACCAATTCCAACATATATCACCTCCCCAATCTAAATTTGGTGCAAACCACGGACGGAGGGTCCATAAAGGACTGTCTAACCATGCAACCTAGAGTTCAACACAACCAAAATAACACCAAAAATGTTCTAAAAATATGAATTATTATCAATTCAACAACTTGAAGTCTTACATGCATCATATGCCTTATATGCAAGATAACTAGGGCTCACGGGCCTACCACAAGGGTATTTCAGATATTACAATTAGCTCAAGGCCTTATTACATTCCATAGCCTAGAAGGCTAGATTGAAATTTCTAATTCCTATCTCATGACTATTGAATTGAATGTTTTTCAAAGGATGGAAAATGATCTTAAATGTGAATTTCTAGCTCCAATTATGATCTCTGTTAGCCTTAAGGGTTTGCAAACACAATGCAAGATCAAACATGTAGGTCGTCCAAAAAATATGAAAATATAACTCATCAAAGAAAAGAAATGAATTGAAAATCTTCAAGAAAGCTCCCCTTGAAACTAAAATGCCTAAATGATGTTAGACATGAATCTTCATACATTCCAAAAAATGTTTTCACAACCAAGATTGAGCCAATAGGCTTGAATGCTTTGATAGGGAAATGATAGTGAAATTTGGAGAGCAATAACTTTCCAAGCAAACGAATTCAAATATCTTGAAATTTGGATATGTTCTAGATGACCTCATGTAGAACTAATATCCTATTCCATGAGCTGAGAAATGATATAATGATAAAATGCAAAAGAAACTACTGAGACAACTACTGACTGAAATGCAAGAAAATAAATATTTTTGGTTTATACATGATTTCTTTACAACCAGGGATGCTCTTGCATCAAACACTCGAGGTTGGAAGAAAATGAGTCCTTCACTAGGGGCTAGAGGAAAACCAAAGTGGTCCAACTCAACCTAAGAAATCCATGATGAATCATCTATTGATTTTCCTTTCCACTTCACCAGATACTCCTTATACTACTTGCTCGTAGTTCTCCTTTAGTTTTGGTATCCAAGATCTACTCAATCTGCTCTGATAGTTGATGTGGTAAATGCTCATCCAGTCCAACTTCCTTGTTACTCCCACTTGACTATCCTTCATGATACTCATAGATGTTTGAAACATTAAAAATAGGTGATATACCAAGTGCTTCTGGTAACTCTACTTCATACGTATTTCTTGAATCAAACTTCCTAAGAATCTTACATGATCCAAATTTTCTCATCTTCAACTTATTATATGTTCCCACTAGAAACCTTTCCAACAACAAATTCCTTATGTCTCCTTTTCTCATCTACCTTCTTGTACTTATTTTTCATGTTCTCCAAATCCTTCCAAACCTGATTATCTAATGTTTCCATGAATCATATAGTGTTTTTCTCTTGCACTCCTCTTATCCCCCATATCAATGTATCTGAGCTCTACACCTCCTTTTGGATGTATCCCTATCACAATCTCAAATTTTTTCTTTCCTATATTCCTATTTACAGAATAATTATATGCAAAATCTACTTGTAGTAGAACTATGTCCCAATTTCCTACCTTATCTCTAACCAAACATCTTAATAAGTTACCCAAACTCTTGTTTACTAATTCCACTAATCCATCTATTTGTGGGTGATATGTTGAACTTAAATTCAGGTCTTTCTTCATCTTCTTCCACAATGTCTTCCAAAAGTATCCAATGAACTTGGTGTCCCTATATAAAACTATACTATTTGGTAATCCATCAATCCCACAATATCCTTGAAAAATAAGTCAATAACATACACAACATCATTAGTCTTCTTGCAAGGAATGAAATGTGTCATCTTATAAAATCTGTCAAATACCACCATTATAGAATCATATCCTCTTTGTGTTCTTGGTAATATCAATATGAAATCCATGCTTATATCTTCCCAAGGTCTCTCTAGTATTGTCAAAGGTTTATACAGTCTAGTATTCTAACTACTCCCTTTTTCTACTTGAAATTTTTTCCAACTTTGGACATACTTCCTAATATCCTTATTTATTTTCTTCTAAAAATAGTGTTCACTCACCAAAGCTACTATCTTATCAACTCCAAAATGTCCTACTAATCCTCCACTATGCTTCTCTTTAATGAAATTATCTGTCATTGAACTTATTGGAATACACAATTGATATCCCTTAAACAACATATCTTCCTAAATGAAATAATCCAACCATTGAATCCTATTTTTTACTACTATTTCATTACATGATTTCCATGCTTCAACAAAATCTAGATAATCTTCAAACATATGTTTCAGTCCTTCAAAACCCAAGACTTCTATCTTCATTCTTGTCAACAAATTCCTTCTCCTGCTCAATGCATCTACAACCTTATTTGACTTAACACTCCTATGCTTCAACACAAATGTATAACTTTGCAAAAATTCAATCCATCTCGTATGTCTCTCGTTTAACTTACCCTAACTGTTCAAATATTGCAAAGCTTGATGATCATTGTACAACACAAACTCAGGAAACAAATAATGTATCCATTTCTTCATGGATTGAATTATGGCACAAAAGTCCTGATCATAAACTAAATATCTCATTCTGGAATGATCATTCAACTTCTCATTTAAATAAGCTATAGGTCTTCCTTCTTGACTCAACACTGCTCCAATTACATTTCCACTAGCATCACAATCAACTTCAAATACTTTATCAAAATTGGATAATGCTAACAATGGTTGCTTTATCACCTTTTTCTCCAACAATTAAAAACTCCTTTGTGCTCTGGATGTCCACTTAAAGTCTCTCCTATCTCCTCTCATTGTTTGTGTTATGGGTGTGCGAATACTACTAAAGCTCCTTATGAATTTTTGGTAGAAACTTTCTAGTCTATGAAATGATCTTACCTCTCCAATGTTCGTTGGTGTAGGCCACTCAACAATTGCATTAACCTTCTCAAGGCCCATCTTCAATCCTTTAAAAAAACATGAAAAAACATAAATACACCAACTCTATCTTCATAAAGCTACACTTCTTGATGTTTATCAACAACTTCTCTTCTCTCATCCTCTGCAATGATTATCTGATGTGCCAAAAATTTTCCTCTCTAGTCCTACTAAAAATTAGAATATCATCCAAGTAAACAATGGAAAACTTACCCAAGAATTGCTTCAAAAAAATGTTCATTAATCTCATGAAAGTGCTAGGTGCATTGGTCAATCCAAAAGGCATCCCTAGCCACTCATATAACCCTTCATGAGGATTAAATGTAGTCTTCCATTCATCTCCTTTGATTCTAATTTGATGATATCCATTATTTAGATCAATCATTGTAAAAAAAAAATCTCCACTCAAATAGTCCATAATTTTATCCATCATTGGTAGTGGAAATCTATACTTGATAGTGATCCTATTGATTTATCTTGAGTTTGTACACATTATCCACTCTCCATCTTTCTTTGGTGTCAATATAGTAGGTATTGCACATGGGCTTAAACTTTCTCTGATCAATCCCTTCTTTAACAACTCTTGTATTTGTCTGTTTAGCTTCACATTCGCTACAGGTGTCATCCATTGTGTAGCTTTGTTGAGAAAATTTTCTCCAAGAATTATGTCTATATGATGACTGATGCTTTAGATCAATGGTAAACCATCTGGTACATTCTCTGATATGATATCTTCATACTCTATGAATAGTTCTGCTACTTTTGTCTATGGTGGATCTTCTCCATTTGTGGTAGAATTCTTGATCTTTGAACTACTACACTTATTTGGAGTCATTGAAAAACACATGTTCTCGTGCCTCAATCCTTCAAAAAACTTCCTTTCATCTACTAAACATATTCTAGTAGTGCTACACACTTCACTTTTATCCTCTTCTCCCAAATGTATCAATATAGTTCTTTTTCCATTTGAAGTCACAGTATAAGTATTCTTCCTTCCATCACGAATTTCTTTCCTACCATATTGCCATGGTCTTCATAACAATAAATGGAATGCATCCATAGGCATAATAACATAAAACACTTCATTATTATATGATCCTATATGAAATTTCACCAAACACTGCTCATTCACCAAAATATTAAGTTCATCTTGAATCCATTCTATTTTGTAGGGCTTTGGATGTTTCAACCTCTTCAATTTAAACTTGGTCACCATATCTTCCAAAAATAGATCATCATTACTACTGCTATTAATGATAACTTTACATACCTTCCTCTAGACTTACATCTTGTCCTAAACAAATTATTTCTTTGCAGTGCTTCCTCAGTCACTTCTTCATGCACTAAAGCTCTTCTCATCACTAATGACTCACCTTTCTCTAGATTTTCCAACTGAATATGGGATCTAATAGGTTCTCCATCCACATAAGTTGCTCTTTCGGTATGCTCAATCCTCTTACTAGTACTTCCCTGATGGCATTCAAATGCTCTATGTCCTTCACTTGCACACTTGAAACAAGTTCCTTTGTATGGTCTTTTCTTAGATCTTCCTTCATCTTTATTATAACCATCATTGCGGTAGGACATATGACCTACTCTATCACTGTGGTAGAAATTTCTATCCTCTCTTCATGTGTGGTATGAATAATTGTCCTTCTTTTCTCTGTGGTAAGGTTTCCCATCCTTGTTTTGCTCTACATATGGTCTTCTCTTTCCAAATTGTGATCTTCTTCTTTGGAATATTCCTCTTGCACTTCTCTACCTTTGCTCAAATTTCTTGTTCATCTTTTCCTCTACCTTCAGTGCAAGTTGGTATGCTTCTTCAACCATTGTCATCTTTATTAGGCTCAATTCTTCTTAGATGTTTGTTCTCAGTCCATTGATGTACAACACAACCTTCTCTTTTCTTGCTTCACTATGTCCAACCCTAATGATAATCTTGTAGAATTCTTAAGTATACTCTTTCACATATTTCTCCTTTTTCCTTAGGTTCTACAATCTCTTCAACAATTCGAGTTCATAATCAACAGGTATGAATTTATTCTTCAACTTTGTCACAATCCTATCCCACTTAATGATTTTCTCCTTTCCTCTTCTATTCCTATCTAATTGAACTTATTTCAACCATATAGTAGCATGTCCTTTCAACTTAGTTTTCACAAATCTCACTCTTTTTGGATCTTCAATTTCTTCACACTCAAAGTATTCTTCCATATCATTGATCCAATCTATCAATTCCTCATGGTTTAAATTTCCTATTCAATTTTGAATTTCAATTCTAGGTCTCTTACAAATCTTGAAAATATCTTTCAACATCTTTACTTGATCTAAATTTTCTTCTTCATCATCTAGGGATTCTTCATTTTGGTTCACATCATGATCTAACTCATCATCACTTGCATCAGCATGTCCAAGGTTTAGACCTTGCCTTCTATCTTCTTCTACAACATCCAATCAAACTCTCATTTATCTCATCATCTCTAACATTTTTTCCATTCTTCCAATGATATTTTCCATGTCAGGAACTCTCCTTGGTGGAATCTCGCTCCTTGGATCCAGTGCAATTGTCTCAATTTGAGAATCTGGCTACAAGGTCTCAACTACCTCACGATCAGTGATTGGTTGAAAACACATGCAATCTACTACAGGTTGGTGATCTATTCAACACAAGGAATGCCTTCTCATGACTCACAAACTTGCTCTAATACCACTTGTTGTAGTCATGGAGGGTCCAAAAAGGACTATCCAACCATGAAGCCTAGAGTTCAACACAACAAAATAAGCATAAGAAATGCTCAATAAACATGAATTATTATTGATTCAACAACTTGAAGTCTTACATGCATCATATTCCTTATATGTGAGATAACTAGGGCTCATAGGTCTACCACATGGGTATTACAAATATTATAATTGGCTCAAGGCCTTGTTACATTCCACAACCTAGAAGGCTAGATCAAACTTAGGATAAGTAGCCTCATGTAAGTTGGGTGTCAAAAATCATGTTTATTTCCTTTCACAAGTGGTTTCATTCCTTCAAAGAAAATAGTATAGGTCAAACATAGCCAAAAGGGTCCACATGTTCATATCCACATTTACAAACCCATTCCACATCATATTACCAATCATGATGGTAAGAGTAAACACTAAGAAGCCATTGTTAATAAATTCAATACTCACCATTTTGAATTATTTTTTTTCTCTTCAAGGATCAACCCTTTCAAAATTGTAGGAAAAGAAGAAAATTTTCTCCAACACCTAGTAGAGGTCCAAGGTATCCTAAAATTGGCCAATGCATTAGACACCTTATTACCTTCTATGAATATATGCAAGAACATTTTCCCTTCAAATTTAGTAAGGATGTGATGAATGCCCACAATAATATCAATAATAGCTCAACCAATTATTTTTTGTATTTGATATCATCTATCACATATTTAGAATCACCCTCTACATAAAGATACTTGATTCCTATAGATAGAAAAAATTTGACACCACCAAGAAAAATTATTGCATTAGCTGTCATTGAAGATTGCAAACCTATCCTATTGGCATAAACATCTAGAACCTTTAATTCAAGATCTTATGATACCTCCAGTACTAGCAAGACTGAGATTTCCTTTTGTAGCCCAATAAAAGTTGAGTGTATACCAACCCTGTAAAGGAGGCCTCCATTTAGTGTTTTATCTTGCCAAGGCTTTAGAGTTATCATAGGAATTTAGGTTTAGATGCAAATTCCAATTACAACCTATATTGATCTCCATAGCAATGGGGGGTCTTTCTAGCCAAAAAGGGATATATTTTCAATAAGAAGCCTAGAACAAACACTAAAAACCTCCTTGGGGCTCTTTTCTTCATTACAAAATATCTTATTATTTCTTTCCTTCCAAATGCACCAGTAGATAAAGGGGGGAACTTGTTGCTAGATTTCCTTAGGTAAGGGATGAGTATAAGGATAGACCCAGTTTTCCACATAGCTTTTGATATTCCCATTCATGGTCTAAGAGACCCCCAATTTTTGAAGAGAAAAATCCTAGACCTTAGCAACAAGGGGAAATGGAGTAATAGGTGAGGAACATACTCTTCATCCAACCTACATAGCATGCATCTATTAGAGATTTGGAATCCCCTTTTCCTTAGGTTATCTTGGGTGAGGATCCTATTGTGGGTTGTTGTCCACCAAAAGAAATTTATTTTTGGAATTAGGTGTCTATTCTAGATCTATTTCCAATACCTACCACAAGTATTTGCACTAAAAAAATATATATAAGTTGATTTGGAAAATAGATTTCCTTTTCTTTCCCAAGTTCAAAAAAAAATAATCTTCTCGAAGTGATATGGGAATTTTTATTAAGGAGAGAGTTTCATGAAGTAACCTTGCTAAATGACTTAAACCTTAAGAGTTGTGGCAACAATTTACCAAGATTTTCCACTTTTGAGAGCTTTGTTGACCAGAGAAGTAGTCCTCAACATACCTACCAAAGTAGTAAGTGTTAAGGCCCAACAAATCCTTAAAATCTAATTGGTTGAGAGAAAGCCCAAATAACCAAGAATCATCCTAGAACTTGATTCTACTATTGTTACCTAGTTTCTATCAGGCCACTCTGAAGTAGATGTTTCAATTTAATGATATTGTTCCAAATTAAGGAACCACAAGGATGACCATTGGTGTAAAGGCTTCTGATTAGTGGGATATTATTACAATACTTGGCATTCAAAATAGTACACCAATCCTTCTTATTTCTCAATAGATCTCATCCCACTTTAGCAAGAAGTACTTCATTAGTAGCTTGATTTTTTTCTTATACCAATCCCACTATTGGATTTGGGTAGACAAACAATATCTCAATTTAGTAGGGAAAAAAAAATTTCTCCTCAGTATAGACCATAGAAAATTTCTTTCGATTTGGAACCTAGGGAAAATGGGGATGATTTGGATTAAGTGCTACCACACCCACTTTCAAAGATTCCACTCAAGGATAACCCTAGAGATCTCTATACAAAGGAGAAAGAGATCTCTCAATAGGGTTGTCCTAGGGGTTGAATATGATCTAATAAGGGGTTCACCACCAAGTTTAGACTTGGAAAAGATAATGAAATGTTAGATGAAATGAAAAACCCTAATTGAATGCAAACACACACTAAATGACCTAGAAAAATGAATGAAATAGTACAAAAAACTACAAAGAAAAATATGTAAACCTAGAAATCTAGAGAAGGCTAGATGGAGGTCTAGAACACTAGAAAATATGCTTTTACTATTGACTAGGACTCATTCGCCAAGTTGGGCGAATTAGTCTAGTTTTTGGAAAACTGTGCAGGAACAGGTTTCAAACAAAAGGGTATTTGAATATTGCAAAATCCTGAAAACTGACTGGAACTGGGACTCATTCACCAGAAGTGGCAAATCAATCTAGTTAGGATTTTCTAGAACTTCAAAAGCTAGTCCTACTCTTCTCCTTCTACTCTATCCTTCTTGGTTGGTTTCTAGATCCAAATCTCCAATTTGCAACCTGTAGGTCTTCTCCAAGGTTCTCCAAGGATTGATGACAACTTTGACAACTTTGGATAATTTGAAAATTTTCTCCAATCTTGCTCCCTAGGAAATATGCAACCTAAACCTGCAAATCACACACAAAAGAGAGGGAAAAATGTTTTTGGGTTAGTGGATAGAGGTTTTCCTTGGTCAAACCTCGTTTGGAAATCAATCCTTTAAATGAAATCAAATAAAGATGGAGAATGATGAATGAACAAATGACAATGTTACAACTCACCAAACCCTAGCAATAAAATGCTACAAATATGATTGAGATGGTTGCAATGGATGTAGATCTTGATCCTTTCTTGAATGATGTTGATCTTGAATGAAACACTTGCTTGAATCATAAACCCTACATCACAATTGTTAGCACAATAACAAACATGATGGATGAAGTATTTGACATGATGATTGATGCTTGAATGCTCTAAAATGCTTGATAATATTCCATTGAATGCTCTTGAGAATGCTTGAATGCTCCTGTGAACTCAACTTGCTATTAAGAATTCTCTCACAAAAGTCTTGGATCAAAATGAATGAAATAACCTTGTATTTATACTTAATTATGCAAAAATTCTCAAAATTACAACACTACAAGCCGACATCAAATCTAGGAAAATAAAATCCTACCAGAAATTTGAATTAATTTTGACTTTGGGTGACACGGGACTCATTCGCCCAAGGTGGCGAATGAGTCCCATCAAGTATACTGTATGGGATGAAAAACCAAAAGTGCTTAGAAATATGTGAAAATGGGTTCGGGACCCAAAAATATAATTGGGACCCATTCACCCAAGGTGGCGAATGAGTCCTAGATCACTAAATCTGGGTCACACAAGCTAGAAACACCTGAATTATGATTGACTAATGATTGGTGTCAAGATTATCCTTGAAAAGATGCAATAAATGAGGCTTGTGTATGCAAAATAGGACCAATTAAAGCATAAGAAATCTCAATTATTAATGACAACCCTAGAAAAGTGTGAAAGTGTGTTACAAAACTTTACAACACTTGAAATAAGGAAAGATTAAGATTAAAGAGAGGTTTATTAGGTTCAGTTAATTAATAAAACCTTAGAAAAGTGTAAAAGTGAGTTACAACACTTTAGCAAGGTACCATTAAATTCATTAGTTCACAAGGGCCCAAGACCTAATGTGAATGTTTCAAACAAATTACAACACTAAATCAAGGTAGCATTAAGCCTAAATCACAATGAGGGCCCAAACAAGTCAGGAAAAGTAGAAGGGATACTTTTTCCATGACTCTAGGATTCTTTCCAAATTTTCAGCTATGTATTTATGGATTTTGAATAGGGATGGGAAGTATATCAAGATCCCCTGAAGAGTAGTAGCTGACCCACATGACTCAAAATAGAACCTTTCCACCCAACCAATTTTATTTGCATTCTTTCTAGCACCAAGTTTCAAAAATTGGGGGTGACTTCCTTAATAGTTAGAGAAGACGAGGATACACATCAGGAAGAGGGGCACTCTCATAGCCCAAAATCTAGAAATTGCCTTATTTTGAAGGGTTTAGGAGGTGTTCAAGAAGTAAATCGTGCTTTTATTGTAATTTATACATTGACTAGAGCTAGAAGCATAGTTGTTGAGGAAACCCTTCCATTTCCTAGCTTCAACGACGAAGGCTTTCCCAAAGAGGATGGTGTTATCCACAAACTATTGTATAGTTGAAGGGTCCAAAGAGATGGTAGGTTTAACACCCTTAATAATATCTTCATTAAGAAGTTTAGAAATATTGTGGCTTAGCTGATTTGGTTTGATAGTGGCTTGGAATTATTCTTAATTGGTTGGAAAGTTGTAACAAGGGATCACAAAATAAAATTTGAATACAAATTAGCAATGAAGGAAGCTAGATGACTTGTGCAAGAGGATCAAATTCTATGGAGGCCCACAATGTTTTGCCTAGTCTTAGCTAAGGTATTTTTATGTGGTCAAATCCATTTGGTATGACTTGGTCTCCCATTAGTATGATCTTCTAATTATGGCCCCCTTTTGCTTTTCTATGTGATTCTAATTTTGATCATGCTAAGAAGAATGGTGGGACTTGCTTCAAGATGAAATGAAGGACCTTGGATTTTTTTTATGGTAGTCAAACACTTGGTGAAAAATAAATTGTTGTAGACATGCAAAGCAATTGATATGAATGCAAGATCTAATGGAACAATTGAATTGTGGATTGATGTAATACCTAAGTGTAGAATCTATCTTTGGATGCTAATGAATCAAATGAGATTTCATTTTGTTCTACTTTCATGCAATGAAATTGGATGTCTTAAAACATATGTGACTCCATACACACCAATTTCAACTATTTTGTGTGTGGGCTATTTTATGAAATAGTTGTCTTCCATATAATAAATGATAAATTTGAAGTTGGTGGTAGACTAAGCTAAGATATGCAACTTAGCTTTGGACTACTCTATACCACATTGAATAATTTAGTATAATTAGATACAATAATGAAGGCTAATATTATTAGAAATAATAAATAACTAACATAAAATACAAATCAATTTATATATGAAATCAACCAAATCAAATGCTATGACTATTATAAAAACATAAAATATTTGTTTCTTCACCTTATAAATAATTTATAATGTACATCAACACCTAACATATTCTCAAATAGACACAAACAACAAACATTAAAAAACAAGAAAGAAAAAAAAAAGAGTTACTTATATTCTTTGCTTCTTGTTGGAAATTTTCTTGACAGAAAAACTCTTATAAATAGTTTTAAAACTTTTAATACCCTTCCATAGTGATCTAGAATGCATGAAAGGATCACAATGGATTGAATGTTGTAGCTAGACACGATTAAGAAAATCAATTTGAATCATATGGTTTTATCTGCAATCGTGGCTTTCTTTGTTTGGGCACTTGGCTCTTATCTATTTGTAGGCTTGAAGACAATTACACAAGTGTCACTAGTCATATAGATGCTCAAAAATGTAGTTTTATTAAAATGAGGTGGGCACCATTTGGGTTGAGTTCATAATTTATATATTCGTTATCTTTTAATAGGTTCCTCCCAAACATTCATGTCGCCATCCAATGACAAGTCATTCCACTTTAAGATTCGAATGCTAAAAAGATAAAATATTATAATTATTATTATTCTATTCTTATATAAAGACAACTTGTTTTATTCATTGAAAATGACAATGATATGAAATCAGGTTTTTTTTTTGTCTTATTTAGAAAGGTTTAATAAAAAGTTCAATTGAATAATAAACTTACAAACTAGGGCCCTTCACATAAATGGCATGCCACAAATAAAATGTAGTAAATAAAGTTTGTTTTAATGCTCATAAATTTATGATGACAATATTAAAGAAGTGTCATTATAGAATATAGAATCTTATAATAGTATTTTTAATTAATCAATGACCTTTAAGCAAATGAATGATTGCCTTTTACGTATATAATAGTTTTAGCCATTTATCTTTATACATTTATACAATAATTTTAGAATCATATCATATTATTTGTCTTAAATAGAACACCCATGAACCAAACAATGAAAGTGAGTTGTCATAAGAATTGTCATTTTAAAATTTACATATAACAACATTTTTTTTTTGCAATATATAGTAGAAAATCTTATTCTACCACGAATTCTAAAACATGTTCTTGTATATAAATATGAATATTTTAACATTGCATGTCTAGAAATATAAAAGGGTGGTGAAAATAAAATCACATTCAAAACAAAGAATGCTACCACATCTTCATGACTCAAAGAAATACATGTAAGAAGAAAATAAAACCAAATACGTCATTAAAAAAATGACATTTAGCTAATAATTATTGTTTCAACAAAAAAAATTGTTGGAGATCCACTACTTTATGATGAGGACCACACCACCCGAAACCCACACAAATCACAACAATAGATACCAATACGGAAGATGCAAGATAGAAAAGAAAAACTCACTTTCAATTATTT
>VDFB02020101.1:0-13746 GCA_007258455.2 Sequoia sempervirens
TTGAAGAAAGGGATATATTAGTGACACAATTAAATAATTTTAATTGATCAGGATAGAATAAAGATGAGAAGGTGAATTAATTAAATAATTAAAAATTATTTAATTAATAGAGGAATGTGGTCAAACTTAATTGAATAATTAAAGTTATTCAATCATCGAAGGACAACAACCAAGAAAATAGCGTTAGTAGACTTAGGACATTTTTTAGTGTCTACATTTTGCCCCTCTTTGAGACAATGCAGCTTGTCGCATTGTTACAAAGAAAAAGATTGATCAACTGATACATGCCCCAAAGATATCTTGGTAAGGATTATGATAAGAATGATATGCCCCCTCAAGAGATTGATCGAACAGATTGTAAGAAGATTAATCTCTCGATAGATTTCTAGAAAGTGATTAGATACCTAATATTGCACAAGCGATAAAGCGGTGATGTACATTTTGATGAAAATGCAAAGTTGATGGGCGTAACTGAACAATTGATGGAAATGATCAATATAGCCAAGTTGATGAGCTGATGAATCTAATTGAGCTAATTAAGCTGATTGAGAATTATGCTTATGCAAGACAAGGTGTTGCAATGATGGATTGACTGATTGATTAAGGGGATATGAAATTTCAAGAAACAGGTTGATTGATTTGAGATTTGATTCAAGAGACATATATCAGTGAGTTAAGAAATTGATTGATTTCTCTGCGACAAGAAAGATGAAGAAAATGAAATGCAAGATGGAAGAGAATGAAGGTGATGAAGCCTCTTGTACCTTTTAAGTGATTTTATCATCATCAAGCTTATTATATCACAAATTAGTATAAGCGTCTAGATAACATGAACATCTAGATGATTTGAATATTGTTTGCGTTTTTATTTAGTAATGAAATATAAGCATCTAGGTATAAGAACCTTAGATGACCTAAATACTTATTGCATGGAAGACACTATCAAACAAGGAATTCTCTCATCCACATTAGACTCATAGATCCTCGATGGTTTTAGACAACCATGTCCTAAGACGAGTCATCTTGTGAATAAGAAACAATCCTCAAACAGCAAACAAATGAACATGCCCCATCCTTTCCTTTCTAGTCAAAGACATCCTGAAGAAGCTAAAAGACATGTCACCAAAGATAAAATCATAAAATAAGCAAAGATCAACAAACAAACAGGGGTTCTGCTTTGATGTAAAAATGATTCTCGTTATAGTTTATGTGTTTGGTTGGATTTGAAAGGTGGATTGATATATATGTTATAATGTTTGCTTGATTGTCAACACTTGCATGTTTTGATTTTGTTGAAGTTCAAAGCCGTGTGGTTATCTGAAAGTGTCACCATTTTTAGGAATTTTTTTTTTTTGGATTATTTCATCTCATTTTATGGTTTTGGGGATTTCTTTTAGGACATTTTGACATTTTATGATTTTTTTAGGACATTTTATGATTTTGTTTTTTGGATTTTTTGAAGTTTTAAAGATGGAGTGAAATGAAATGTGATATGACTGATTGAATGAATAAGATCTTCCACAATAGAGGTAATGCAACCATGGATAAATGATAGATCAAAATGAAATATTCATTGCAAAACATGTCACCCAAGCAACATATCTTTTTGTCAAAATATGATAATGGTTCGTTGATTAGATGCCAGGAATGATCGATTCCATAAGGCATGATGATGATAAGTACTCGGGATCATTGATTCCTCTAAGTATGATAAGATTGATGATTGTTTATGATTGATTGACAAAAAATATGAAGATTGGATAATGTTTTACAACTAGGCTCAAATATGATTCATATGATAAGATTCAAGGTTGCAAAGGGACATGATGACCAACATTGGAGGTAATTTAATCATGGATAAATGATAAGGATGTGAACTATGATGGAATGGTAACACATAAGGATATGAAAGGGAATCCAAAGCATGCCTTTGTAATTTTTCCCCTAATCTCATCAAGAACAAAGGAAGGAAATGGGACATGGATTTTGATAAGCTAGGAGATATGGAATGGAAGAATGCAAAGATAAGGATAATGAATAGGATGATCAAGATTGATAAGATATGGACATAATGCCTAAGTACTTTTCTCCTAATCCTCATCAAGACCAAGGAAGGGAAGAAAGGATGCATTAAGATAGGATGGTGGAATATGGATACGGTGAAGGATATGGTATGGAAGATATGGATAAAGTGTATAGGATAAGATATATGATGTTCAAGAAGATCCTTAACCTTGTCAAGATCAAAGGTGGAAAGGTAAAGAGGATCATGAATATGCATGATAAGAGGGATGAAACTTGGCCCCAAGTGTAAAGTGTGAGAGGAATATGGAAGATAGGATATGGATAGGGATAAATGAATATGGAAGATAATATATGCATGATAGGAAGATGGAGGGAGGAATCAAGCACCAAGTTTCACAACTAATATCCCTTGGATATGTGCTCTAATAAACCATGGAAAGGAGGATTAGACTCATAAATTTTGGTAGATTAATGGTATGATAGAAGAAGCTAAGGACTTATGCAAAGGTTTGGATTAAAGGAGGATAATCAAGGATGAATGTTGGATAATGGATAGGAGGTTGGAAGGCTTGTTGATGGATAGATGGAAAGGATGAAAAGGATGGAAAGATCAACATCGGCACACACCTTGAAGGGTAGTGGAGTGATGGAGGAAAAATGATTTTGGAAGGTGATAGGTTTTTTAGATGGATGGTAGGAGGAAGCTTTTGGATTAGCAAATTTGGATGCCAATTTAGATTTTATTGCTTCTACGAGACTTTTAGGAATCCACATAGCCTTTGAATTTTATTTTTGATTCATGGGCCTTTGTGGCCTTTGCGATTCTTCTTTTTGCTTTCTGGGCCTTTGTGGCCTTTGAAATTTTTCTTCTTGATTTATGGGCCTTTGTGGCCTTTTAATTTTTTTCTTTTGACTTGATGGGCCTTTGTGGCCTTTTAGATTTTTATTTTGACTTGGGATCAAATTTTCTTTTATTTTCGCATGGCTCTTCAAGGAGACATGTTGATCCTTTGATACATGTGTATTTTGATATGGAAGCTTTTGACATTTGGCACCCAAATTTCTTCCAAGAGCAATGGGATGGGTGGATGGAGATGAATGATATGGAGGTCTTATGGATGGGTTAATGTAGGTAGAATTTTGAGAGGCCATCAAGGATGTGTTCCTTTGTTGTTCTTGATGAATAGGAGATGGAGGGATGTAGGGACCCAATATGGATGGAAGGGTTGATGAACTAGGGTTTGGATGATAAGGACCAAGGATAGAAAAAAGGTTTGATGAACTAGGACAAGGACCTAGGATAGATGGAAGGTTTTATGGACTAGGATACTTAGGTTTATTTTGATAGAAGCTGAACTTACAATGGATACCAATGTCTTGAGTGTGAGGTATATAGCCAAGGCCATGATAATATGGATTTTCTTGGATATAAAGCGGTTCTAGGATACCTTGTTCATGAAGGCCTAATCCTTTGCCTTTGTAGTTCATACTTTGCCACATTCGTTTGCCAACAGGATATATATTGTTTATGAAACAAGATGCAAGTCCATCGTGAGGTGGTTGTGATATGGAGGGAATAACAAGATCTTCGAGTAAACCACCTTGGATAAAAGTGAGAGAACCCATTTGATAGGTAAGAGGTTCATGGATAGCTTGAATACAGGTGATAGACTCTTGTGGAGAATTGTGGTCATGAGGGGAATTAGGATGTGTGATAGGATCTTGACATGGGGATAAGGGGGTACTTTGATCTTGACTTGGAAAAGGATCAAGAGGTGTAGGAGATGGAGTAGCTTGCTCTTTATTAGGTATGGAATCATCATGAAGTGGTATGAAAGGAATGTTTTGATCATGAGAAGGATGAACATCATCATGGAATGAAAGGGTATCCTTGAATGGAGGTATATCTTGATCTTGATGAGGAAGGGAATCCTGATATTTTGTGGAAAGCATATCTTGATCATTGGATATGATGGAATCATGAGATGGTATGGATTCATTAGATGAGGTGGAAGGAGGACTTGGAAGGATAATTTTCTCTTGATATGGAAGGGAATCATCTTGAATGAAGCAAAAAGAGATAAGGGGATCATCGTGAGGTTCTTGAGAGATGGGATCTTGGTCAAAGATTGGAGAGCATTGGAAATTTTTGGTATCATTGGATGGAATGGAAAGAATAATTTGATCTTGATTTTTAGGGGAGTCTATGCTAGCAAGAATACTTTGATCTTGATTTGTAGGGGAGTCTATGCTAGCATGCTTTGGACTAATAGATTGACATGACTCATTGGATGGAGATGGTATGATGAGAGAGGATGGTTGGATGCAATCGTTAACTTGGGCAGAAGACTCATGAGGTTTATTTTGAATTATGGGAGATGAAGATAGATGCATGAAATGGTAGGATTGCTCAAGATTATTTGTGTTTGAGGACATAGATTTAGGTTTCTCATTTAGCCTTTGCAGAAAATCATGGATATTGAACTTGGATGATGTAGTTTTGGGTAAGGATAAAGGCTTATGAGATGATTGCATCACTTCATTCAAATGTTGGGATTCAAGTTGTTT
The DNA here is from genome assembly GCA_007258455.2 of Sequoia sempervirens. Taxonomy (NCBI): domain Eukaryota; kingdom Viridiplantae; phylum Streptophyta; class Pinopsida; order Cupressales; family Cupressaceae; genus Sequoia; species Sequoia sempervirens. Next base: position 4,594 of record VDFB02020101.1, read on the forward strand.
TTCAAGCTCTTTCAAATAATGGTCAAGATATTCAATCCTTTGGTTTCATTCATAGGTCGAGGGTGAATATGGAGGATAGCAGTTAAACATGTTTGGTTGATGGTTTTGGAATTTTTTTGAGGTGTTGCAAGTTACTAGGTGTGATGTTTGTTTGAGGTCAATTGTTTGTGTTCAAATTTGTGATTGTGGTAAATAATGTTTGAAAATTTGACAAACACGATATTTTAGTGTATGTCAACACATGTAAGACAAGCACAATCCTAATAGGCCAATAGGCCAAGGGTTTGTATACTTGATATAGTCCACCGATATACCCTGGATTGGTGCTAAACACCTTTCCTTCTCAAGAGTGGATAGCTTAGAATTTTGGTGGCACTAGCTCCCCTCCACAACTCATTAACGTCATTCAGGCACACCAACTTTAGATTCTTGGGTAGTCACTTCCCAAGAATTGCTATCTCTACTCAAGGGGATCAATAGTGAGTGTCTTCGGGTATGATACTATACCCTGCACTATACCAACCAACAGCTAAAAAATGGTTGGCTTCTAAAACAATAGGTGTTTAGTAAGGGAATTTCATTCATAGGGCATGATCCATGCGGTAAGAGTCCCCTTTCGGATCCATCTCATCGGAACCATACGTGTGATTCTTGGGCTTTCCCCAAAAATCCACTTTTATATACCGGCTGGAAGTCCCTCGGGTTCAGGGTGCTACCGGTTTGAGTCATCCTCGGGTGAGTACTTTTACCCACTAGAACAAGCCCAAGTTCTAGAGTCAGTAACCATTTCTCTTACACCCACGATCACCTGAAAGCGCAAGGGGAGATGATACTTTGATTACTAAGTCTTAAAGGTTACAAAAAATAAAGTGGGTCTAGTTTTTTGATCACCAAGTTTTCACAGGGTGAGAGCATAATCACATACCACATCAAGCACAGTCAAACACCTACAAACAAAAGTTCATTTTAGTGCACCCAAAGAAGTGTTTTCTAAACTAGAAATCGCAAACACATTGTTTGAGAAATGAATCTTTGACTAACGGAGCTACAAAACCACAAGTTAGTAGTTTCATAAATGTCTTGGACCAATGAGAAAGCTGCAAAAAAAACTAAGTTAGGACAAGTGATTAAAAACCAAACTAAAAGTCCATAAATAACTAAACTAGAAAATGAAGAGACTAAACTAAACTAAGAAAAATAAATTAAAGAAAACTAAAAACTAAGAGCTCAATTTATTTGTTGCTCTAAAAGAAGCAATTTTTTAGAGCCCCACTCCAAAGCCACATGCTACAAACAGAAGATTAGTAAAAAAACTTAAATAAAAACAACAAACTAAAATAGTGATAACTTTCTCAAAACTAAACAAAATTTTAAACCATAGATATCTATGGAAAGCTAAGACATAGACCTTCAAAACCTAGAAAATGTTTTGCAAAATCCTGCAAGACAAAAGTGTTATAAACAAAAGAACATTTGGGCTTTAACAGTTAAATCTTAAAAAATTGTGATCACTAAAACAGCCATAACTTTCTCAAATCTTAATGAAATTTTAAATCATTTGAAGTTCCAGAATGTTGAGAACGATTACTACAAAACCCAAATAACGGTTTTAAAATATTTTGTTCGCCCATTTTTCTGTGCTCAAAAGAAGATGACATGATTTCATATGAATTCTTGGCTATAACTTGTAAAATAGCTAAAATAAACAAGAAAACACACAAAATTTTCTACATTCACGTCGGGTTCACCAAATGTGAGATGGAGTTAGACATGAAATAGCATAGAGAAAAGTGACAACCAACACTTCTAAACAAGAAAATACAATCATGTGAAAGGAGCAAAATGAAAACAATTAAATAAAGCACTCCCCATTGAACTTGAATCACTTCTCTTGCTCTCCTTCTTTTTGTTATGCAACTTTTCCCTCAAATTTGTTGAAACACCTGTGCAAAACCTGCAAATGGTAGCAAGAAAGTTGGAGACAATTAGCTGTTAAGCTGAAAATGGAGAAGGAAGGTTGCTTTTATAGACAACCTTTTGAATGGATGGCTGAGATTAATCCTCTAGAAGGATTCCAAGATCAATGGTCCAAAATTTATGCACTAAGAATATGTTATTCTTGAAGGAATCATGACAGGCAAACATGCAGGGACATGCAGGCTATGACATGAAATAATGACAGGGTATCTTTGACCAGGTGGAGGTGCATAACTAATTTATTTTAAATTATTTATTCAAAATGGAGGAAAATAACAAGTGGCAAATAAATAATTTATCCAAATTATTTATTTAGAGAAAATGACAAAAGGAGCATTTAATTAAATTAATGAATTTAATTAAATGGGGAGGTGGAAATTAGACATGGATAATTAATTTGAATTATTTATCCAAAAGAGAGGAATGAAACACAATTAAATAATTTTGAAAATTATTTAATTATAGAAGAACAAAAGGTCAAATAATGATTATTATTATTATTTGACTATAGATGAAAGATAAATAATAAAAAAAAAATTAAAAATGATTTATTTAATTACTGAAGAAAGGGATATATTAGTGACGCAATTAAATAATTTTAATTGATCAGGACATAATAAAGATGAGAAGGTGAATTAGTTAAATAATTAAAAATTATTTAATTAATAGAGGAATGCGGTCAAACCTAATTGAATAATTAGAGTTATTCAATTATTGAAGGACAACGACCAAGAAAAATGATGCTCATGGACTTAGGACATTTTTCAGTGTCTACACAAACATCTAGGGGACCACACAACACTCCTACTTCATTACCTTTTCTTTCACATAGTGTGACTAGTGTTGAAGACCTTAAAATGAATCCTATTAATATATCTGTATGGAAACTTATTTAACTATCACCTACAATCAAATTTCTATTTCATGAAATGTGGCAAATACAAGAGGAGATACAATATTACATAAAATTGAATAATGTAACATCCTCCCCTCATCCCATGCAAGTCACCCAATCAGAAATCACATTCCCTAAACATGAATTACCCTCATTTGAGATTGAAAACAAGAATGTTCCCTTGATGATAAAGGTGATCATTAATGAAACTTTAATTAGGCACACTATCATAGACAAGGATCTAAAACCAATATTTGTAGCCTTGACCTCCTAAAAAAACTTGGCATTGAAAAAGCTCATTCAACTTAATGATGTTCATATTCATGGATTTGACAATGTTAATAGGAAACCACTAGGGATGATCACATTACCTATTGAGGTCAGACCTGTAGTGTTTCCTACCTATATCCATATCATGCAAGGACCCCTTCCATACAATCTTCTCCTAGGGATACCATGGATTCATGCTATGAAAGGAGTCATGTCTACCCTTCACCATATAATGAAATTTGAGTACAATAACAAGATATACACAATTGATGTAGATGAACAAAGCTATGAATCAAATGATCACAACATTTCCAACTCCCGTAATCCTTTCATTCCTAGATCAGAACTTGAACCTATACAAGCTGATGCTAATTCTTCACCTACAACAAAACTCTTTTGTGAGAATTAGGGGTCACTAGATTCTACACCTCCTTTCAATAGACTTTCCAAAATCTCACCATCATGGTCCAATGAGTCATATACAAAAAATTCATTCTTAGACACAAGTTCTAGTAATGATTGGGGTTTCACACCTACCTTTAAGGGAGAGTGCAAAATATCACTAAAACAACCTTGTGTTTTATTTGCTCAACTTAGTTCTACAAAATTACCCCATGGTGGTGATGGGGGCTATATAAATCTTATCCCTCATGAAGGAATGAAACATAACATTAAAAAGGATTTGTGTTCTTGTAAAGAAACCAATCTTTCTTAGAAGCATAAACCCCCACCATCTAACTTGGAAGATTGTTATGGTATCAGGTACAATCTCCTTCCTTCACATGGATACAATGAACACATGAAGCAAGCCAACATATCATACTCTTTCAAGAAATATTTAGGGTTATCTCCCTTATCTCCACTTTCATCTAAAACTTTACACAAAAAAATTCAACATCTCAAGGAGTGTGGTGCTTTTCCTTGTGTTGAAACACCTAATTCCTCTAACTGAAACACAATTTCATCCTATTCAGCTCACCTTTTTCCTACACTAAGTGGGGGAAAGGGGTTTGATAGCCTTTTCCTCATATGTCACTTGTCATTGTCTCTTTTGACTAGTCGTTAACCTTTCATGAACATATACGAGCAATCTTGGGATGTGGACGACATGTCTTAAGTGGACTCGCATGTGACATACTTATTGATGACACAACCTTACTTGAAAACATATGATTTGGAATAGGGATTTTCAAGTTGGCTCTCATGTCTTATTTCTTTTTTTTGCATTTTTCATTCGCTACTTTAAAGTAATTTCTCATAGAACGATGTGTAGAAATTCCTTTAAAGTGGGGGCATACATTAGCATTATTCATTTTGCATTTTTACTTTTTCATGGTTCTTAGTGTAGCCTTGTTATTTCATGTGATGTGTTGTCACTTTTTGGATGACATTGGGTGTGATATTCTTCATGAGCGTGATCTATCTTAGCATATTACATTCCTCGTAGTGGCCTAATGTGACACACTGCATCCCCTAAGTTGTGAATTTTTTATTCTTTGATTGGTCCTCTCTTGGAGATATTAGACACAATGTTCCCTAAGTTATAGACCTCGCATGAACTAAGATTAAGACTCCTTTGAACATCTTTTGCATGTTGCATTTTGCATTTGTTATATGGCCACCTTACATAACACAACTTGCATGCCTATGGAGCCATCACATTTGTTCATGAGTTCTAAGCATACGAAGCTTTGCTTGTCTCATGAAGCATGAAATGGCATTTTCCATTGTGGTGCCTTATTAAAGTTATCAAGAGGTATAACTTTGGTATGGTTGAGAGGGAAGCCAATTCTGAGGCATGAATTTTCCCCATAGCCACCTGTATGTTTGTGAGTGCATACCAGCCATGAGTGTATGTTTCTCACCTTTTGGGATTTCTCACCCAATGGACAACCATGAGTTTCATCGCCCTAGAGCGAGTATGCATTTTTGGTCAAACAACCTAGATCTGATCCACAACGTGTTGGAAAAATGGTTAAAGCTTGATCCACAATTTTATTTTCTCTTCCTTCTAGTTCTTGCCATTGCATGATCATGTATCTTCTTTTTGTTTTTGCTACAAATCATTCACATTGTGTGTGTCCTTTTGCACTTATGTTTATTTGACTTAGGATCCTAGATCCTGGAGGCTTCTCCCCCTCCTCGATCTTTGTTATCTTATACCATCTGAATTGGTATGATTGGACCTTTCTTGAATGTCTACTCTAATGTGAGTTTGAAGAAAGTTCATCTTCTCACTGAAGTAGGGGCTAACTTTGGACACAAAAAAAAGCATCCCTTTTTGCTTGCTTGATTTAGGATTAATTGATGAAAAAATAGACTGAATGAGGCCTTGATTTGGTGTTGTGAAGTGTTTTACACATCCACATTAGGTATTGGACCCTTGTAAATTGAATAAAATGCATTTAGCATTATCTTGTGAAGGTTTTGTAAAGTGTTGTAAAAGACTTTCATACTTCTCTATACTTAATGGACCTATTCAACATTATAAAATGTATTTAATTGCATTATCACATCAATCTAGAAAGCTTGTTAATTAAGATGGCTCTAATCTAGTGTTGTAATGTGCTTTACACATTCACATTAGATGTTGTGCCTTTCTAGGCTATGTGGACCTCATTTTAATGATGTAAAGTGTATTTAATCACACTTTCACATTGAAATTTGTGTCCCTAGCTCTAATTACTCTTTATATCATCATTAATAGGCTCCCATGGCCCCATATTGTGCATCTTGAGGCATAATTTGATGAAATTACTAACAAAGTCACTATATAAACTTGATTTCCTTACTTCTTGACATTCTAGCTAGTAGAATGGCCTTTGTGGGACCCATTCACAATTAGGGGCGAATCAGTCCTGTGAATACAAAATTCACCATGCTCCCTTTAGAATTTGTTTTTGTTAAGTATCGGCCCTTTCCTTCAATGAATATCATCGACCCTTTCTTGATAATCACTGCGGCCTCCACCACGTGCCTACCCAATGCTCTCCAAGGTAATTCTCTCCTTTGTTCTTCTATTAACCCCCGCTATGCTCCCACGTGTCTTCATTGCGGGTTATTTTGATTGCTTCCCTTCACTTCCTCGTCAGTCCCTTCCCGCATGCCACGTAGCTCCCATTTGTATAAAAATTTGAGCCCTATAGGCAATTGTAAGCATAGGAAGGAGGAAAGCAAACTAAGTATCTTCTACACTTCTAAATAAGACATTGCATCTAAGATTTAAGAAATTTAAACTAATTTAAACAAAAAATCTTCAGAAATCTATCCTATTGCTCTCTAACTCTAAAGATCTCTCCAATCTACTTTGCTCTCAGATTTTAGAAGCTAATTAGACTATTGAAATGACACTTAGAGAATGAGAATTAAACTATTCTATTCCTATATGATTAAATGATAAAACTACTGTAATGGCAGCCATGACTACAAATGTTGAATCTTTGGATGCTTGAAAACACAGTAGAGTAAGATTGCACAAGTTGGGATCCATTTCACAGCAAGGAAGCTATATTTATGCTTTCATGAAAACACATTTACTGAGGATATGGGATAAGAGTTGGGATTCAATCTGGAGAATCAATGGCCGAGGATGAGAAGGTGGAGCTAATCATGGAGGATTGTTTCTCCCCATGAAAACACCAAGCAAGATGAGAGGGAAGGTGGTTGGAAGAAGATTGGGAGGATTTCCTGCAGGTTTGTCCCCGAAGCTCTTCCCGTGAATGACAGTAGAATTAATTAGATTTTAAAAATTTAATTTTATTGGTGAGTGATTAAAGGAATATGATTTATGCATAAATTTAAATATTTTTGATTCATTTAAATTTAGCAAAAGAGGATTGAATAATTTAATAAATCAAACTATAGAATTTGTTTATTAAATTAAAATAAAAGGAAAATGATAATTAAATAAAAGATTTTAGAATATCTTTATTTAATTAAGAAGAAATGTGATGAGGTAATTAAATAACACAAATTATTTAAGTTGTGTATTTAATTTTAAGATAGAAGTATAAAAGAAGTAATAATGATAATAATTAAATAAAACAAAGTTTTTAATTTTGTTTATTTAATTAAGAGAGAAGTAATATGATGAAATAGAAGAATTAATAATGAACTTAATATAAATAAATATTTCTATTTATTTACTAAGTAGATGAATTTAAGATTAATTAATCAAATAAGTCGTATTTAATTAATTAAATTCTCTAGACCATTTTTAGGTGTCTACATTTTGCCTCTTTGAAGTGATGTGTTTATGCATTGCTTCAAGAATGATTACCTCATTTTGCCCGGTATTGCCGAAAGTTTAAAATATGCCCTGATTTTCCCCGGATGTTGAATTAAATATGATAAGATATATGCCCCACAAGAGATAAATTGATGAATTTTGAATTTTTTTTAATGATTTTCAAAATTTTTGAATTTTTATGATGATGTGATGATTTGATGATGATTTGATAAAGAAACAATTTATCTCCTGACAAAATTGTCCAAAAATGCCCCTACGATAGATAAGAATTAATTCCTCAGAAGGAAAAATAAATAAATCCCATGAAAATCCCACAAAAATAACCTATAAAAGCTCAAAAGGTCATTTTCAAAAGTCATTTGTGCATTTGACTTTGACAATCTTGTGATAGAGACCCTCAGAGTGCTAGAGCATCAGGATGTTGATCCCTTACCACACCCACCGACTTGAGCATGTGCGACGTCACCAGCGTCCGGCTGACTATGGACCTCCGGTACGTACCCCAAATTTTCCTCGTAATTCGTGCTTATACTTTTTTGTTCATTTTTCACATTTTTTTACCATTTTAGCGCCCAGCAGGTGCGGTTTAGCGCTTCAATAATCTGTTTTAGCATGCCATACTTTTATCTATAGCGCGTCAGTAGGTTTTTGTAGTGCGCCAGAGTTTTAGCGCGTTAAGTCAATTCTGTAGCGCATCAGTGGGATTTTGTAGTGCGCCATTAGAAATAGTGCTTTAGGTAGATTTTGTAGCACGTCAGTAGGATTTTAGTGCTTTTTAGGTAGATTTTGTAGTGCATCAGTAGGATTTTGTAGTGCTTGGAAGTATAGATTGATGAAAATTGTGCACTTTGATTTTTATTTCATCGATTTGTTGTTGATTCCATCTATTTTAGTTTGATCTTGACTAAACAAATGGTAAACTATCTCATGATGAGCGAGATCCATTGATTGATAATAATTACCCTCATAATAGGCGAGGAATAATTAAATTTTTTGAAGGGATAAACCTGATTGATAGATGAGGGTTCCTTCTTGATAAATTGATAGTTTGATAGGTAAAGCACAATTTTTTTTTTAAATTGATGACCTCCTGATGTTTGATATTTCTGATTGATAACGTATTGATCTGTAAAATGTTCTTTTTGTATGATAATAGGAGCATTTAGATGTTATCCAGGTGCAAGAGCAGTTACCCTGGCTTTTTGATATGATACCATGACTTTCAGCGGATGAGAGGCAGCATATTACCGATTGTGGTTTAGCCTCATTAATGGATATGCCCCATATTAGACTTAATAGGGGTCTACTGACAGCTTTAGCAGAGCGGTGGCATAGTGACCACAACATGTTCCACTTACCTACTGGCGAGATGACCGTGATGCTAGAGGACGTATGGCGTATTCTTCGCATTCCTTTTGTTGGGGAGATTGTCGTGCATGATTCAGAGGAGGTTGGTGGGGTAGAGTCTATGCAGAGAGTTTTTCAGGATCCCCATATTGTGGGAGAGTGGGTTCCATGGGTAGAGATCTATGATTCATATGCTCCACTTCCTTCAGTTTTGGCTGACTTTATTGGTGGATTCCTTTGTCCTGATAAGAGGTCAAAGGGTCTATCTCTTGGATGGGGTCGGGTATTAGAGGGTACAGTGGCCCACAGGATGAGATATGCTTGGGGCATGTGTATGCTTGCTCAACTATATCATGATTTACACTGGATCGTGTACCTCGGAGGTAGCAGTTTATCGGCGGGAGCTACACTTCTT
>VDFB02020102.1:0-22693 GCA_007258455.2 Sequoia sempervirens
CTTGGTGGTGTTGGCGTAGATGCTTACGTCATAATGCCATCGATATCTGCACGAGGAAAGAGCTGCTGCTAAGATCGTGCACTTGAATGCAGCTTGGGATTCTTGGTTGCCGATAGATGCGAGGTTAACTCACGTCTGCAATGGTACATCATGATAAAGTGCCTTCTGAATCCTTATGATGAAGGGTCGTTGCCAATACATGGTCAATATGAGAATTGGATATCATGTGTGGAGGCGTGGATGGAGTGCATTTAGGGATAAGAGATGGATTGGTTGGCAGTTTGGAACCTTTGACTCTCCAAACTTGGGAAGATGAGCAATGATGGGTGGATGCGGAGGTGTCACGTGGAATTAAGGATAGCGCTTGCTTGATATACTTTGTACATAAGCTTGAAAGCTTGCTTTGCTGCGGACATCTTTGATGGATACCTTTCCCTCTTTTAGTTTGCCCCACAGTTTCTTTGACTGATGGAGTTTGATAGGGATGATCTTTCTTTGTATTCTTTCGTATCCATATGTACTTGATTTGTCCATTATGCTTCTCAGCTTCTTTTGATTTGATAATGTTCTTCGTACTTTGATTCAGATATTCCTTTTGACGTTGGTCCCAATTCATGGATGGGGTGATGGGTGGATGAAGATTTGTGATGTGGTTGGTTGTAGTATTGACACTAGCTTCATCATAAGGACTCTTCGTGCTCCCTATGTTGATGTTTTCTTGAGATGAAGTTGCCCCCAGTATGGTGATAGTATCACCTTCATGCTTTGATTCTACTTGCTTTGAGATATTTTGTTCAGTAAACGTGCTTTGACAAATGATCACTGTAGATGACATTGTTTCAATTTTTCGCTCTGCTAACTCTGGATTATCTCGTTCTTTCTGACTTGTTTCCTTGAGTGGATAATGTTCGATATCTTTATTCATGATGTCCTCAATCTGAACTTGGGACATGTTTGATCCTGATGTTGACAACTCCATTTGATTGTAGGAGTTAAGAATCTGCTCTTTTTGTGTAACAAAATTTTGTTCTAAATGAAGATCATCTACGTGCCCATCTGTAGAAAGCATCCCATGGGTAGATGGAGGAGTATGGATATGATCATCTTGCATAGATAGGAGAGTGTCCATCAGATTATTGTAGTATCTTGAAGATACAAATTCTTGATCTTGATTAATTTCGAAGTTGCTTTTAACATGCTTTGGATCAAGTTCTTGACATGGGTCAGTTTCAAAGGATGGACTGCTTACAAATGGCTCTTGGATATCTTCATTATGCATGGGAAGTGGCTTAATATCTTCATGATTTTTGAGTGGACTTGGATCAGGTGTTGAGTTGAAGATTCCTTCAATATCGGCAATCATGAGGTCGAAGGATGTCAATATGTCTTGGAAAGGACCATTGCTAGACCTTGGTGAAAGATTCTGATCATGCTTTGGCATAAATTCTTGAGATATGTCCTCTACCTCATTAGGTGATGTAGATACATTTTCAACATGATCACTGGTCGATGCCTCGTTGGATGAAGCGAAAATATCTTTATTGATGGATAGATTTTGAACATTGTTTTCAACAATTGCAATAGAGAGATTTCTAATGTCTTCAACCATAGGGTCAAATGATGTTGACATTTCTTGAATTGGATCATTGTTGGGTATTGTCGATGTATTTTGATCATGATTGAGAGGTGACTCTTGACATATATTCATAGACACAACTTCAAGGTATTCAATGATGGAGTGATCTTGATCTTTGTTCTCAACAGTTGTTATCTTTTGTGTTTGTGCTCGTGTTGGTTGGGTAGCTTGAGAGGTTTCGGCAATTTGAGAGGATTGTTGCACTTGTTGAGCTTGTGTTGCTTGTTGCATGGCTAGATATTGTTGGTATCCTTTTTGAAAAGCAGCTTGTAATGTCACATTGTATTGGATTGATGTGGTGGAAATTGGTGGTGGTGGGGGTGGTGGTGGATTTGAAATCATGTTGGATGTAGTGACAAGTGTTTGAGATACGATTGGATTGATTGTGGGAGTTTGAGATGTGATGGGCGTGATAGTGGTGTTTGGAATGATTGAAGGGATAGTGATGGTTGGAATAACTGAGGTGATAGGTCCTTGGGAGACCGTATTTTGATTGGTTGGGATCATCATTGTTGCTTGATTGGATACCATCTGTTGGTGCGATGTCGATGGTATATTCAAAAGATTTGACGTGATGGTTTGATTGACGTTAGTTGGATTGAATTGGGTGGCGTGATTGGTGTTAGGTAAAGGGGGAATCCCTAAACCAAGGAATGATGTAGGTAATGGTGGTGGAGATTTCCCTTGGCGTAATGCCTCAACTATTTCCGCAATTTGATCTTGCCAAATTTGTTCTTGATTTTGATCTTGACTCACTTGAGATAGTTGATTTGGCTTGTGTTCAAGTAGTTTTGGCATGCATGTTTGCAGTTTTTGAATGGGATTGTGGGAAAATTGACTTTGGATAATGTTCTGATTTGGGATGATGTTTAGATTTGGCATGATAGGATGAACATTGTTGGTATTGGGAATCATTTTTCCAAAGTTTTTCGAGTTAGGATTCATGTTTCGAAAAGTTACACTTGGTACATCCACATTTGGTTTGTAGGGATTTGGTGGGATGATGTTGCTTGTTTGAAGATTCATGTATTGATTGTTTGATTGGTGGATTTGCAGATTTGGACTTAGATCTATCATTGGGAAATGTGTTCCAAACTTTGACATGGGCATACTCACACTTGTTGTACCATTTATATTTGTCGAAGGCAATGATCCTATGCATGGACTTTGATAATTGATAGGCATTGCAAGGCTTTGAAGATTCAACTGATTTGGATTGCCCAAGATGTATGGATCAAGTTTATATTCCATGTTCTTCTTGTGTTTTGACTTTGTTATGAAAGTGACCTCCAAGGTTCTTAGGATCAATGACGAGATGAAGGATGAAAGGTGAAGATGATATGGGTGATGAACGTTTAGGACTTTGGATCAATGCTAGACTTAGGGCTTGATTTTTTTGATTGGTTTGATTTGGATGATGAACTCGTAAACCCTAAGATGTTGGATGTTATCTTTAGGATGAACTTATTCAAAAGGTTTGCTAATTCAATTAGATGTATGAGAAAGGATGCATTCCCACACACCTAATTAAACAATTGACTTTGATTTGGTTTAAGGATGTACCCAAGTCTAGAATGATGTTTGCAAAGATCTAAAGTTGTTTGGATGGATGGGTTGATAAATGTTTGGATGGATGATGGAAGTTTTGATGATCCTAAGAGACTTAGAGAGACTTTGTTTACTAGGCCAAGGTATTGAAGAACACACTTTTCTCTAAGAGCAATCAAAAGACCAATATGACCAAGAGATATCAAGCACATGTGTGGGGTCCAATTTGTTATCTTTGCTTTTAATGACTTCTTTTTACCAAATACACTTTCTTGATTATGTCTCAAACTAAAGATGTCCTATGTCAAAATTCATTTTCTTCCCACAAAGTGTTGTGTGGGAGTTCCAAGAAATTGAGGCAAAGGGATTTCCTAGGTTAACCCTAGTTAGAGCAAATGACGATATAAATTCAAGTGATGAGAAACCTCTAAGGACATAATCCCAAGGGAAGGCAACAACACTTAAATGCGTCAAAAGGTATTTGCTCTATCAAAAGGGGTTTGAAATTTGCATGATCATGTTTAAGTGTTTGTTTGCAAAATGTTTTCGAATACCCACTGTGTTTTCAAACAAAGAACAATTACAAGCCCTATGGATGTGATAGACAATGTTTGTTGAGTCCCCACTTGGACAAGTCCAGCTACGCCTACTATTAGCGGATGGTTAGATGCTTATTGCGGCTCCCCTCCCACGGCACTCACTTATACGGGCGGCCAAGCATCAACACCGTAAAACTCCATGGCGTACTTTCCATCTCTGCAGTAAAATTATGGGGGCGGCTTGAGCAGCCGTTCTTTGCACCAACAAACAGATTAAAGTTTGGAAAATTCTAACACATAAGGTTCTAGTAAGGACTTTCCGTTAAGTTGACCGTGGCAAAGTCCTTTGGATCCCACATCGCCCAGCGAATAGCCGTGATTATGGCGTTTAGCAAAATCCTTATTTATATCCGGCAAAATACTCTTGGCTTTAGAGTGTTACGGTTAGTCGTCGCTTAGGTGATACTTTTCCCCAAAGCGGGCCATCCTAAGATAAACAAAAGCGAGCAAGGGCACAATCCAGTAGCTTCCAAGTGTAGATCTTTGATGGCACAAAGAAAGAGAATGTACGCGAAAATGCCCCTACTCACACTAGCACAAGATGTTCAATTTTTAAGCCCAAATTGAAGTGTTTCAAAGCAATAAAATGTATTTTGAGTGTTTCTCTTGCACCCTAGATCGCACGAAGCGCAAGGGGAGAGGATACGTACTCAAAAGACAATCACACAAATCAAACACTTGTTCGTTTTACACCCTTCAAAGCAATTGTGAATTCGTTTTAAGCACCAAATGAAATGTGAGGATTGCTTGTTCAATTTTTAACCCAAAACGAAATCTAGTAAGTTTGTCCTAAGGTTCGTTTTAAGTCCTTTGCAATGAAAAACAATTTGTTCGTTTTAGCCCCAATTGAAAACTAATGTTCTAGAACGAAAAGGAAAACAATTTCATGTAGTGTTGATTAAACACTTAAAGTGTTAAAGAACACATTGTGTTTTCAAAAAAAAAACATTTCCCTCCTTTCGTGAAGTAGTATTGGTCAAACATTTAAAGTGTTAAAAAAACACATTGTGTTTTCAAACAAAAATCCTCCTCCTTTCGTTTTCGTTTGATAGCCTTCTCTTTCACTTTGCAACCTCAAGGTTTGCTTTTGTACCTTTTTCCTTTCGCTTGTACCTATAAACAAAGTAAGATTTGAGTTTTAATATCAAACTTTTTAAAAAAACATGCTCATAACTAAGTACTAGTCAAATCTTTTTTTAAAAAGAGTAGCTATTTGATCAAGTATATCTTTCTTTGATTAGTTAAGCGACCCATGAACAATAACCACTCAGCCCTTTAAAAAAAAAAGTAGTAAGGTATATCAACATTGATGGAAAGATAGTCAAATAAGCAATGGTCAAACATCTCATTCCGTTGGTCCTATGGATGTATCTAATTTTGGTAGCCACCAAATATTTCCAGGGCGAACCAAATAATCAGTTATGCTTATGACAAATCTAGGACAGCATAATCCATTTAAAGGATTGCAAGTGCAAGGTATTCCATCATGGTGGTCAACATCCTCAAATGGCTATTCCATGAGTACCGAGCAATGAGAAAATCTTGCTTCTTAAGAAAATGAGTATGATGGAAATCAGGCCGGTCAGGTTGAAGTTTTAATGATGCAATTGGATAGGAAATCCAACAGTTCACTCAAGCAAACAAATGTGAATCAGATCAGACTAAAAGCCTTTTACTTCATACAATCTAGCAGCAGGTGTATAGGGATGATTTGAATACACATCAAGAATACGCAGTCAAGTGAATTCAGCAACAAGAATATGCATCACTTCTATTCTCTTAAATTGCGCAGAAAGAAAACGCAGTCAAGTGAATTCAGCAACTCAAAACATAAGTCAAAAGACAATATTCATGTTATTTCTACAGGCTCGGTCAAAGATGAGGAACGTTTTAAGCAAATAATTTACAACAGAAATTAAACTCACATAATTTACACAGAAATTAAACACTTATTAACTATACCTTCCTTGAGCTGGGCGCTAAGCAGCATAATAGGTCAATTTCAACAACTAAGACTGTCAATGATAATGATTGTGGTCTGGAGAATGACGTCAGGGGCATGGAAAAAGATTATCACCAGCAAATAAAGAAACTTTCACGAAAAATAAAAAACAATAGAAGACTTTCAGGCATATGGTAGGCAATAAATAACTGTCTCTAAAGTCCTTCAAACAACTGCATTCGGTAGGTGTAAAGTCATGCCATAAATTTTCTATGAGAAAAGTGCTTTAAAGAAAGCACGCGCCTGCACTCCATAGCTCAAAATCCGCGCCAAAAAGAGATTTTCAAATAAGAGGCGACCTGCAAACTCTTTAATAGACAGCATAGATAACTTTTGTCAGATGTTAATACCTAGTTGGAAATACGCAGAGATATGATGGGGAAGCACAAATAAGACATGTGAATTGTTTGACAAAAGTCCTCAAAGAAATGTCGCGCGCCAGGAACCTTTCAAGCAAAGACTAGGCGAATGTACAGCCAGCAACTCAATATGCAGATCACAGTTGACAGCAAAGTAAATGGTTACTCTTTAACTCCATGCCTTAAAAAGAAAAAAAAATAACTGAGAGATTACAAATTTAAATTCTACGCCTTAGAATGCTTTAATGAAAGTGTGCGCCTTTGTTCATTGCTTCCCTACGCTACCAACTGAGTACTCAGAGTGCGCTGATTGAGAGGAGACCCAATCTCATTCTGGTGTTGTCTTTTTCTGGGGCTCTTTGAATAGAAAATTCCAATGGGGATTTGATTGATGGTTATTAGAAACAACATATCAACAACGTATGTTGCTTCCTGTGGTTGCAGATTTTATGCAAATCGAAAGCCATGAAATGAAGATTTGATTCAAGACTGAACTTGATATATTTTAAATACCGATGCATCTGTCAATGAAGCGAAGGATGAAGAGGACGTTCATATTTTTCTGACTATTCTTCTAATTTTTCTGACAGTGCAATTGCTATTAACTAGTGTTTGCCCCTCCCCACATATGGACTGGACATTTGTGATTTGAGCAGATGTGACAATGAAATAACAGGGATAAAAGCCAGATTCTACAGCCTCTCAAGGTCTTTTATGAGAACAGATGTTTCAAAAGATCTTTATGGCAGAGTAGATATAAACTGTTTCTTAAGCCACTAAAGAGACAAAGTCAACTGAAGTTCTTAAGCCCTCCCCTTAGTAGAGATAAAAACACATGCTGAAAACAGAGAACACAGAGATAAAACTTTAGGCTAACAAAAGAAAACATCTGCTGAAAACAGAGAATACGCCCAGGCAGAGATAGAAAACATCTGCTGAAGCCCTCCTTCTAGCGCCATTTTGTGGACATCAAAATCTGCATTTGGTTAGTTTAAAATACAACAACATTTCAACATCCATATGGAATAATAAGTCATGTTAATCATGCTATAAATAAAACAAGGGAAGCCAAATAAAAGCATACAAAAACATGACATTAAACCTATCCCATATTGGATTGGTGTCACATGTGCTAGTGACCCTTTCCCAATCCTTGACCAAAGCTTAAGATGAAAATGCAAATGGATGATGGAGATGATGGACAAGATCTAATCTCAACTGAAGAGAGTGACCTTGCAAGATTGTGGAGATTGTGAAGATTGTGAAGATTTGTGAAGAGATTGTGAAGGATTTGCTCAATGTTGAAGCCTCTATTTGAAGATTTCAAATGCTAAGATTGTTGAAGAGGGACCAATGTGGGACTAAAGATTAAGCCAATGATAGGAGGACACTTGTCATCATGTGATTAGTTGATGCATGTGCAAGATTTGGGAAGAGTGCCCAAGAGGGGGAAAATTTGAATTCAAATTTTGCCATAAATTTTGAGAGGGGGACAAGGAAAAAGAGCAATAAATGCCCTGTTTGACTTGTCATGTTGAGGGAAAATGATTGTTTTAATAAATCAATAAAATTGATTTATTGTGCAAGTGGATAGATCTAGATAATGCAAGTGGGATGGGATTAGCATTAGGTTAGGATTAGATTAAGTTAATGATGATTAGGCTGATTTAATGCTGATTAGATGATTTGACTTTTTGGACTTTAATTGATTTAGAAAATTTGATTTGATTTAAATAAAGTCCTGATTTATTTGATGAATGGAATATGATTATGTATGATGTAATTTTGACATGTCTACAGATGGTGATCTTTGTTCGATGAGTTTTAACAACACACTTGGGAGTCTTATTTATGGTAATGGTATTGACCTACTCATCAGCGGCTCAAAGGTGATTTATGATGGGGCCACTATGATCATGAGCATAGTTGGAGGAAGTATTGGTCTTGTTACTTCAACTGGGGGCTTTTCCTTTCCTATGATCATGTAATGGATCCGAAAAGACCTTGTGATCAGTGTTTGAATATGTAGTTTTCTATCCACTCACTTCAATAATTCTATTGTCGACAAAGTATTGTATGATGTTTTTCAGTTGATGACAATTTTGTAGGCTGTCCTTTGGTCTGATGGAAATCACAAAAGGAACTATCATCCCACCAAGATGGTTTTAATTTCCCTAGATCATATTGTCTTGGTTCCTAAAGTTGTATAATATTGTGTTGCAATATTTGTTTGAATACCAACTCGATGGGTTCTCCAAGGGGAGTAAACTCATGTTTTGGAAATTATCTATATTGTTGTGGCCGTTGGGTGTTTTGGGTAGTGTTGGGGGTTTGGTTAACGACGTTGAGTGTGTTGGTAGAGGGGTTGGTCCCTCTAAGTGTGATGATCGGTCCTGCTTATAAAGTCTTTGCATCAACTACCCCATCATTGTTAATGTTTTTATTCTGAGACCAAAACTTGTTTCCATCATTGGGGGTGTTTTGCATAGTTGCATTTCTATTGGGTGTCTGTGTCTTAAGTTGTCCTTTTTCAAGGAGAGAATTTTCTAGTATAAGCCCATTTTCTACTAGTTTGGTAAAGGATGTGCAACAATGTACCCTCAAGTCACTTCTCAATTTTGGGTTGAGGTTTTTTTGGAACATTGTGACCTTTTGTTTTTTAGGTATTTCAACAAGACAACGACTACCTATAGTTCTCCATCTTTGGAAGAAATTGATGAAAGTATCTCACTCATCTTGTGTAGTATGACACAAGGTTGCTATGTTAATCTCATGATCTATGTTGAAGGATAATTGTTCAATGAATTTCTCAGCCAGTTCGCCCCATGATTTTATGCCACAGTGTAGACTTGAAAAACCACTTGAGTGCAATTCCTACAAGACTTCTTGGGAATAGTCTCCTAAGATAAGTGGGGTCCTAGGCGACATTGATGCACATCATAGAAAATTCCCTTATATGTTCGATCAGGTTTCACTTTCCATTGTACTTGGGTAGGTTTGGTATGACTTACCCATGAGGGAAAGGTGTCATGTACAATGCTTTATCGAAGGGAAACGGGAATAGGTCCTTTGATGAAAAGGTTTTCTTAGTTGACACCTCCATGTTATCCATTTATGTTTGCAAGACATCAACCTAAGTTAATGATGTGTTGGGTGGATTATTTGGATCAATGTATGTATTCTGAAATCCAAGGTCTCATGATGGGTTTTGATTGAATGTTGGTATGTGAAGTGGATTTGGATTCAGAATGTTGGTAAATGGGTTTTGATTTTGAATGAATAGATTTTGATTTCAAGTTTTTGTAAATGGATTGTGAGTCAAAATATGTGAAATGATAGGTTGGTTTCCATATTGGAAAGAGGGTATGCCTCTTGTCTATGAAACTCCAAAGTGTGGTATTGTACTAGCGACACTAACATTGGGTATGGTTGTTGTCTGTGGAATAGTGCTAGTGACGTTCACACTTGGTGTAGGTGTGAATGTTCTAATTTTTGTTTCCCAACACAAGGACTGAAGGGATTGGATGAGGATTCCCCCACAATTAAGTTTAGCCCTTGTGTCAAAGTAGCTGTACCAAATGAAGACGTATGTATTGTGATACTTGGTGCAGGTCCTCCAGATATGTATGGGTGTGGTTACTTGAGGTATATTTGCACTAGTGGTAGTTGTGTTTGTCCCCTGAGTAGGTATTTTTTGTAGAGTACTAATATCAAAACCATGAGGTAGTTTAGCACCTTCTGCTAGCAATTTGGTTAAGTATCGTAGAGGATCATTTTCTAGATAGTCATCTACAAAGGTAGCAAATTCAGGGTCTTGTGCGGCAGCATCTATATCTTCCACTGTAACAAATCCTTATGCGTCTGTAGTAACAAATTTTTCTAATAGATGTTTGTGAGGTATAGATGAGAATGGATTCATGAATTCATTGGGATCAACCATTTTTTCTCTTTCTTTCCTTTTCAATCTAGTTTCAACCATGTAATGTAAGCTCAAAGTGCAAGTAGTGCAAAAACTAAGTCTATGGATGATATGGATTAATCTATGTTTTTGGGATTTTATGAATATGTAGAATGATGTATGCAACTATTTTTTTGGTATTTTCTTTGAAAATAGGGTATGTCTAAGAATGATGCTATCCTAGGATGATCGTGCCTAAAGATGCAAAGTCTAGGTGACAAAAGTGGAAGATTCTAAAAGAGGTTTTCTATCAGCTAAAGCTTAACCCAAGTTTCAATTTAGTTTTGACAAGGAACCTTTGTAGGACTAGGACTAAAAGATAAGGTGAAATCCTAGGCTAGACTGATGAGCTAGAAGGATTCACGTATAGGACAAAGGATATGCTGACTAGGTTCAATGACAATGTTTGTTGAATAAAGGGTTTACCCAAAGCATGAAAGGGTTCCTATCCTAAAATCTGAAAAAGATGATCTCTCTAAAGGAAATTAAAGACCTCTAAAATGAATGTAAGATGTGTGACTAGGATACCTATCTCTATGACTGAATGATTCCTAAAAGATCTAATCATGCTAGTTTTGAGTAAACGTATAGGTTTCTATCCAAGAATCGGTGAAAAGGGATAAGCTAGATACTAATTTGACAGTTTGTTCTCATTTTGTTACCCTAAGTTTTGGTTTTCTAATCCTCAGGAAAATGCATCATAGATTTGACAGTTGTGGTTTTCTAGCAATTTCAGATTCAGAGATGGTGTGTGATATTGTTGGTCCAGATTCCCCATGGTATAAATATATCTATGACTACCTCCATGCCAGAATCATACCCCCTGGCGACCTTTCTAATAATCAACATAGGACATTCCTTTGCAAGTCAGCCAAGTACACCATCATCGAAGACACCCTGTATAGACGTGCCTTACCCTACTGAGATGTCTTGACATTGATGAATCACAAGAAACCTTGTGTGGGGTACATGAGGGTATATGTGGATCCCATTCTAGCAGTCCTACCTTAGCTAAAAATATTATGAGACTAGGTTACTATTGGCCTATCATGGAAAAGGACTCATATGTCTTTGTTAAGAAATGTCATCAATGTCAGGTACACAGAGACTTGATACATGCACCTACATAGGAGCTTCGTCCCATAATGTCACTAGAGCCCTTTTCCCAATGGGGACTCGACCTCATAGGTAAGATCCATCACACATCATCTAATGGCCATAAGTTCATCATTACTGCCATTGAGTATTTTACGAAGTGGATTGAGGCTATTCCCATGACCTACATCACCAACACATAGATCTCTAAGTTTATCTTGAACTATATCATCTATTAGTATGGTGTTCCTCAATCCATTATCACAGATAATGGTTGTCCATTCAAGAACCAAGAATTTTTCCATCTTTGTGAATAGTTCCATATCCAACATCATTTTTCCACACCATATTACCCACAAGGTAATGGCCAAGTAGAGGCATCTAATAAAACTATCATCAGAATCCTCAAAAAAAATGTCAATGATGTTGGTTGGGATGGGAATTTACAACTCAATCTAGCCTTGTGGGCTTATCACACAAGTATCTATACTCCCATTGGCGCCACTCCATATTCCCTAGTATTTGGTTTTGAATCAATTTTGCCTATTGAGGTTGAGATTCCTTCCCTAAGGGTATCTTTGAAAGGGCACATTAACGATGAAGAGTATTGAGTTTCAAGACTACATGAGTTAGAATTCCTAGATGAGCAAAGACAGAAGGAATTGGACCATCTCCAAGTATATCAAAATAATCTTTTTCACAGCTTTAACATGAAGGTATTGAATAGAAACTTTGACATTGGTGACCTAGTCTTAATGGAGAATCCTAAGAATCAAGCTGAAAGAGACAAACCAGGAAAGTTTGAACCTAACTGGTTAGGACCTTACATTGTCACATAAGCACTTGGATCAGGAGTGTATCAACTCTCTACTCCTAAAGGATAACCATTGTCAACACCTATCAATATTCTTCATCTGAAGAAGTTCTACGCATAGCTTTTGAGAGCCTTGTCTTAATTAACAAAAATAGAAAGAAAGAAGAAAATCATTACCTAGGTGAAAACCTAACAAACAAGCATCTTGGTAACATCAAAAAAATTAGAAAATCAAGAAAATAGTAAAGATAAATAAGTCATGCAATAGTGAAAACCACCTCGGTGGTACTTTGGATAAGTACCATGGTTAAAACCTGGCAAATAGGTGTCATGTGTGTTGCTGAATTTTCTCCTTTGTCTACCATTATTCTAATATAACTTCCCTGTACATATTATCTATCCTTGTACATATCTCTTATCCATGTACATATTATCTACCCCTATACATATCATCTATCTTTTACACCTGTCATTTGTACATACCATTCACAATAAATGGTAGTCCTTCCCATAACTCAGAACAATTGACATCGAGTGCATTTCATATCCCCCATGCCATCCTATTCTTAATCAATTGGTCTTAAACTCGAATGGGGGAAAACACTTGACTTGTGTCATATTGGTTCTTACATTGGCTATTCTGAAGATGTAAAACCATTAAAAAATCCAAAAAAATACAAAATGTCCTAAAAAAATCCAAAAACATAAAAAAATACAAAAAAGACAAAAAACTCAAAACATGTAAAAAATCCAAAAATAGAGTCAGAGTCAGTCGCACTTGTCAGTCTTTGTCATTTGTCGAACTACATTGCCTATGTGACTAGATGTAGGCAAGGCCATCTGCCGACATGCCCCCAAGGTATTAGGTCAATCCTTTTAGGTTTATCTATATAAAATCATGCTTCAATCCATTTATCTATAAGATAAGGTCATTGGTCATGTTGAACTACAAGGTCTTTGCATGTATAACGTAGGCAAGGCCATCAATCAATGAGCCCCCGAGGCCACACTAGGTCAGTCCATTAGGGTTCATCACATGCACTACCACACACATCAGATATCTTCATACAAATCAAGATTTTTATAGTCATTCTTGTCAGTCAAAGTCTAGTCGAACTATGAGGTCTCTGTGTGTATAACGTAGGCAAGGCCATCAATTGATGAGCCCCCAAGGCCGCACTAGGTCAGTCCTTTAGGGTTCATCGTCACACACAGTCAATTGTTATCACATCATATCAGGTCATATACCCACAAGATCAACAATTCAACAATTTCATCAAGTCAGGTCAAACAAATTGCCAAAGCTACAACTTATGTTTGCTACACGATGTGTCCTTCCTAAAAACATACATTATCAATACAATCAACCTATATCTTATTCAGAATGTGTCCTTCCTAAATACATATATCAACAAAACAATTAATCTATGTATTATACATGATGAGTCTTTCCTATATACAAACATTGTCAAACAATCAACAAGGCCTCATACAAGTTATCACATTAATGGAAACAAACTCAATGTCTTATCAAGTATGTGTCTTTCCTGAAACCAGGTCTTATCAATCAAAACAATCAAACAAATAGATCAAGTTTTGGCAAATATTTTATTGCCTTTTTGACTTTATGACTTGACTTTATGACTTAGTTATCTTATCATTTCATTTGACTTTATGATTGGAATCATGATACTAGCTTTCTCAAGGATGTCCCATGAAGGATTTAGAGAAGCAATGATGTATCAGTATTCCATTTACTTTGACTATTGTTTGTCGATTGTCTTTTAATTATGGATTTTGAGTAGTTTCCTCAAGGGTGTCCCATGAAAGATTTAGAGGAGCGATGATGTCTCATGACCCCTCTTTTATTTGTTTTTTGTCTGTGGTTTGTCTTGACAAAAAGACTGGGGAAATTTTTCCCTTAGTATGAGTTAAGACAATCCTTGTCTATGACTATCTGTTGTTAGCAGGTGGATGACCTTGCACACCTTGATGTATGTCATATCATGGTGTTTGTATCGATTTTTATTAGTTACTACCCAATGATGATAAAGTGCAAATCCTTTTGTGATCCGGAAAAATATCAAAGATTCCTAATACTAACAACTATGTCTTTTATTTTTCATCTTATTTTCACACTAACATTTCTTCTTTCTTGCATTATGATGGAGTCCTGTGACACAAAAAAATATAAAACATTCTGCATATTCATTGATGTTAGAAACACCATGTAAAAATTATACATCATAAATCATACATGTCTTTTGAATTTCATAAACACAAAAATATAGGCATCTATCATATCTAGGAAATCATGGCATACTAGGCATTCATTATCATAGATTACAGAACAAAGGCATCACATGTATATACCAAGTGTAAATATATGCATCACATTACATCCATCATCATCAAAAACATAGAATCATATGTAGATAGCATTATTTATGTAAACATCACATGGCATCTCATAATCATAAATTACATTTCATTATCATAAAAGCATACATCATAATATAGAACCCACGTCACATCATAGGTTGCATAAACATATCATCACTAGGAAATCATGGCATACTAGGCATTCATTATCATATCTTACAAAACAAAGGCATCACATGTATATACCAAGTGTAATTATATGCATCACATTACAACCATCATCATCAAACACATAAAATCATATGTAGATAGTATTGTATATGTAAACATCACATGGCATCTCATAATCATAAATTGCATTTCATAATCATAAATGCATACATCATAATATAGAATCTACATCACATCATAGGCTGCATAAACATATCATCAAGTAGATATAATCATCCACCACATAGGCATATCATATAGAACATGTGCATAAATAATAGACTGCATAATCAAAATAGAACTACATATCATGAGAATCATTGCAAAATTCATATATATATATATATATATATTTGCTCAAAAAGTGTCACATCACAATGTCATAATGTATCAATAAATATGAAGCCTACAAGCTACATGATCAAAGTATAATGTCCATCAATAAATATCAATAAATGTCCCTATCTGGAACTACCACTGCTACCATGACCAGACTGTGAAAACGAATTATGTTGGGATCTTGATGACCTGTGTGCGGAAGGAGGCCTATGATATGGTCCATATTTGAGTGGCCCCTCAATGCCCTCTATTCTCACTATCCTGGTATGAGTTTGGGTCTGAGACCTACTACTACGTGCTTGTGAGAAACTGGGAGCCCTCTCTCTGGAGGAACCTCTACCTCATATAGTCCTTGTAATAGGAAGCTCCCTCACTAGATTTGACTAGCTCTCAAGTGAATGCACCAACCAACCCACTACAAAGAGCTCTGATCTTTGTAAACCGCTACTTAGTCTCTTGTCTCTAAGCTATAGCCTGGTCTCTATCCATATAGGATATGTCCCTCTCCATCTGTAGTGCATCCTGCTCTACCATCAATACCCTCATCCTCTCCTCTAAATATGCAACCTGAGCATGTAGAGCCTCTATATCCTGATCACCAAGACCTATATCATCCTTTTGTACCCTCTCCATCCCATCATCCTCCATCTCCTCTAAAATTCTATCATGGAGCTCATGCTCATGATCATCCTCCTCATCTTCCTGATCATCCTAATAGTTGGCAAGAAAATCAAGGGTGCTAACCTCAACCTCCTCCTTGCCTACCTCCTCCTCTACATGCTCCTCGAGAATGTCCTCCTATCCCACATGATCATCGCCACCAGTCTCTTCCTCCTCAACAAGAATCTCCTATCCCCCAACCTCAACATGCACCTCCTCCTCACCTCCTCCAATATCTAGCATGTGAATATCCTCTCCCTCCCATACCCCCTTGCAGATGGGTGACAAAGGTGGACCCTGTCCTCTATGACCATGTCTCCCCCTCCCACCACCCCTCCAACCACCTCCTCTATCATCTCCATCATCCCCTTTACCACCTCCACCCCTTTGACCTCTACCTTTGCCATGCCTACCATGCAGCCTTGTCCCTCATCACTCTACCTATGCATCCTGATCTAGATCTATGAGAGGTACTAGCCTATGAACATCTCACCACCAATCATATGCCTCAGTGGTACTTGGATCTACTAACCTGGATCGCCAACCCCACTGCACTGGTTGTAATGCATCAATGTCAGCCTCTACAATAGCCATTAGAATCTCTCTAGAAGACTTTGCATACTCTACTTGGCCTCGAGGCTCATCCTGAACCTCTCCAAACTATCTCAAAACTCGATATGGAAAGTGCCTCTCAATAATGTGGACATGTGAAACTATTCAACCAATCAGGTACTGAGTCTACTTGTAATATACCAAGTGCCCATCCTCATCTGACCACTATGGGAAATCCATATATTTTCTCCATATAAACTGCACCATAGTATCAATCACATGTAGGTATTATAACCAATATCTCCCACATGGTGTTGGGTGTTTTCCCTCACATAACATAAGGCATATTGTGATCCCTGTTGCACATCAACTATAACTGGTGAACAAAAAATGGCTATGTGTTCCCACGTCCATACCATCAGGAGCATGGTACCATAGCTCATAGACTATGCCTCTCTGTATGCTATATCATGTAAGTGGAAATACAACATGGCTAAGAGACAAGGGTCGCAAGCATAGACCTCCCACCTCTCTAACATTGCTACCAACATCTCCCCCATCCTATAGGGAATCCATGACCTCAACGGTCAGGAAGAACTATACCTCCTATCAATGTACATAATAGATAATCTAACCTATCATATCTCTCCACTGGGACATGCCACCTAATCTCATAATGATCAATACCTAACTATCTAATTTCTTCATGGGGGTAGTATCTACAAATCTTAGAAGAAACCCTGTGTATCATACATAACTCTATGGCCTCTAATAGGTAATTGCAAAATCTTGTATTCATCCTCTAAAGTCACTATCGCCTCACCAGTAGGTAGGTGAAATGACAATTTCTCTGAGTGCCACCGCTCACACAACACAGTCAGTAGTCCCCGATTTGCTTAGATAGTGGGCATGAATGTCACATGATGCAATCCCAAGTGCCACAAAAATCATTTCTCCCCACTTCACAAACTTTCATGGAAGCAGAAAGTCAACAGTCTCGACTCTCTCATATAGACGAGATGTAATACAACTTACAATGGCATTGTGCATGCCTCATGTTAGAAACAATGATCTATCCTAGTCAAAAAATTCAAAAAACCATGACAGTCAAATGCATCATTTTAATTGCAAATGCATTTCAAAAAGTCAATTGTGTCATAAATTGTCAATTGCATCATTCCACATCACAAATGTGTGCAACAATGCAAATGTGTATCATTGTACAGTCATGCCTAAAAAACAACTATCCTAAATGCAAATGCGTTGAAACATTTTCAAGAGCATTACACTATACTATGTGCATTTATGAAAAAGTCAAATGCATTGCTATTTAACACATGTGTTGAAACTAATTACAAATGTGTATAAACTTTAAAATCCTACGCTAACCACAAATGTGAATTTACAATTGCGTCATTTCACTAGAAAATGCATTGATTACGCATTCAAACGCGGCTTTTCAAAAAGGTGTTGCATAACAAAAAATGGAATTAAAATTTCAAGGGTTGGTTTTGAGCAACATACCCGGGGGTCCGTGTCTATAGGCCACCTAAATGTTTGGATCCGATAGGCGCGATGGTGAGTGTGTGGAACCGGAGACATTCTTGCTAGGAGTCCAGAGTAAAATCTCAAATTTCTCAACTATGTGGGTGAAAATGAATTGGATTTTCACCCCATTCTCAATTTATACCTAGGGTTTTAGGTGGCATTTCTTCTGACCTTATCTATTGGCCATGTAACTTTCCAACTTCAATCGACCCGTACACATCCCTAACACCTCCAATTTCAATTCTGTCAACTCCACTGCTTTTTTGGCTCTCAAATTGACTAATAGAGACTATTTCCAAAATTTTTGAAATTTTTCAAAAATTTGTCAATTTTCCAAAGGGGGCATACCTTCACCTATTCTACACTGGGGTATGACTAGGGCATGTTTTTGATTTATTTTCTTTGACACAACGCCAAAATGGCATTGTATCAAAGAGGGGGAAAATATAGACACTGAAATTTGGTCTAAGCCTGCGACTTCAATTTCTTCATAATTCGTATTTTCATGGTCGCGATTAAACAATGTTAATTATTTAATTAATTTCTAAATTCCTTTCTCATATATTAAGTAAACAACTTTTAATTATTTGATTAATTGACTTTAACATTTATTCATCTATTAAATAAATAATCTTAATTATTTCATTAATTCACATTTTCTTTATTCTATCCTGATTAATTAAATAAACACTCTTTATTTAATTACGTCATTAGTTAACATTATCCTCTTTCTTAAATTAAATAAATTCTTATTTAATTTATCCTTATCATATTTTCAACTATAATAAAATAAATACTTTAATAGTTTAATTATTCATTTAACCTTTTCTTTACTCAATTAAATAAATCATATTTATTTAATCAATCCCTAAATGTCAAATCTTGAATTAAATAATCATTTAATTCATAAAAGTCTATTTTTAACATATTCCTCTATATTTAGATAAATGTTTAAGTTATCTAAGTATTCATTCCCACTCGACTTGAGATATATTTAAATTAGCCAGTTATCTCCTGATTTAATGTCTGAGTCTCTTTCGCAAATAAACTCTCTGTCACAATCAGTCAGTTATCTAGTCCTAACTTATATGCATGTACATGCTTATTAATTAAATATCTTTATTTAATTAATTAAATCTTGTGCCTGCATTTGAACAAAACGTTTATTTTAATCTATCTTTATGTTTGTCATGCAAACATTATTCTTCTATTTTTGAATACCGAACTCAAAGATTAAATCATTATTTAATATTTATCTCTATTCTTAGTTTTTATCACTCATGTCAGTACTAACAGTTATCATAATGCATGTTGAATCTTTCGATCTCAATCATCCATTTATCTTTTAATCTTGGCCTGTCATTTGAATGATCAATTTTCTATAAATTGATCTATCTTTCATTATTTTACCTCTCCTGAAATCGTATGACTTTTGAAAGCATATCTATTATCTAAATCTTTGATTTTTTGCTAAATCACTATCACGGCCTATACATGCACAGAGAAATCTAAGGGCAATTATACTTGTAGACATGCAAAATTAGCATCATTCATTCGATTAGGTCATATTCATCCATTCAGCAAATAAATCAAGTTTATTTATTTATCAATCTCCTAAAGTCATCAATTTAAATTAGATAAATCAACTTGATCCTAACATCACCCTCCTTTTAATTAAATAAATCAAGCCTTTTATTTAATTAAATCTGAAATCACCTTCTATCCCTTTTTTATTTAAATAAATCCAAATATTCAACTCAAAGGGTTCAAACTCACCTAATCATCATTAAGCTAACCTAATCCTAATTATCCTAACCTAATCACCCATCACATCCTCTAGATAATCCCACTTGCACAAATAAATCAATTTATTGATTTATTAAATGCAACATTTTCCATCAACATGGCATCTTTGAGGAATATTCCATCAAGTTTGAATTCAAAGACAAGTGGACATGTACACCCAACAAAGCATTTATGAGCTCTTACATGGCTCTTACATGTCCCCTTGCACAAGTCAAACTCAACATTTATATCACAAATTTGAATTTGAATTTCCCCCTCATGGGCACATTTCTCAAATCTTGCACACAACTCAACCACTCACAAGTTGACAAGTGGCCTCATCTCATTGGTCCAATATTTGTCCCACATTCATCCATTTGGCCATTCTCTCATCAAAATAATCTATAAATGAGAGGCTTCATTCTTAATCAAATCATCCGCAATCCTCATGCAAGGTCACTCTCTTCAATTGAGAATTGATCTTGTCCATTTCACTCCACAAATCCTCCACAATATTTGTATCTCATCTACAATATCATGCAAGGTCACTCTCTTCAATGGAGAACTAATTTTTTCCACTCCATATCTTAGCATTCCATATCATATCCAAATCATTTTCATCATGAAGCTTAATCAAGGATTGGGAAAGGGCTTCTTTCCATAGAAGCACCAATCCACTATAAGATGCTAGTTTGATTATTAGAATGATGTTTTTCTATGTTTTTCTTGCTTCTTTTGCATTACTCTTGTGATTAGATGAATCTTATAGGGAATCTTTTGTTTGCTTTGGTTTACTAACAATGCTAAGGGATTTTGTTTTTGAGCTAATGCAGATTTAAGGTTCTACATATTGGCGCTAGAAGGAGGGCAACAGATTTCAGTTTTAGCATTCAAATTTAGATTAAGTTTCTTTTGTAGCTATTATGGTAGTTTAAACATTAGATTTCATTTGCTAGAGAGTTTATGAAAGCTGACATATGCTTCTGATGGAAAAAATTTAAAAGATAGCACGTTTGTTTATGTTTGTGCATTTGAAATGCATATGCAGAAATAAACTATATCTTGTCTTTTATCTATGATTGCACACTATTATGAAATTCATTTTCCATATCCAACTGCACTTGTATTCACATTTAGCGCATCTTCTTATTTATTCTCAATAGCTAATCTTGAATCAATAGATTCACTAGTGCTTCACAGGTCCTAGCATTTAATTTACTCTAGTTGGCATGTGTCAGGGATTATATATGGAAATCACTGACCTGTTACATTTTGTCTCATTGTGATTCTGATTTGTCTATTATAATGAAATGATACATAAAGATCTACAATAATTTTCTATGTAACAAACAACAGATCATGGCATCAACTTTTGAGAAGCCCATATCCTTTTCCTCAATCATTCTTTGAGGTTTCCCAGCCTTTCAAAAAAAAAAAAAAGTACCCAAAGAACCTGCATTATTATAGCTAAATCTCAGTTTTGTTTCTAACACACACATTAAGTTCATCATTATTCTGCAGCTGAGTGATTTTATGTTGCCTAGGTTCTATCGTATTCTTGTTTGTCATAAACTTAACGTCCATGCTATTAGCTCCTCCTGCCTTGTTGTCTTCTTACTGGCAATAAACCCATTTGTTCTTGCTAGTTGAAGCGACGTATCCTATACCTCTCATGATGAAAATCGTAGATGCATCCCTTTGAGGCATCTTATCAGACAATTCACGTGCTTTTTATGTTCTTATGTTGATAAACTTCCATACCCCATTCCAAATCTCTCGTTTTGGCATAAGCTAGGAGGACGCGGTTAATGAAGGGGAGTCTGGCTTTTGCACCTGCTAATTGCATTTGCTTGTAGGTTTCTAAAGATTTTTCAATGAATCCATTTTGTATCTACCTTGCAATCATTGTGGCCATAAGACCACGTCTTTGAGGCAGTCTACCACACCTTCTCTATGCTTCTATCTTGCTCGTTGGCTCTCCACCTATGGCTTGTATTTTCCTAAAGGTTGCTCATGCCTCTTCAAGCTATCTCTATGAAGGTGTCATCTGCACCAACCTATTTGTTTAAGGATTTTTGTCAAACATCTTGCATACCCTCTTTGTGCTTCTATTTTGGCGTAGGTTGGGTCGATGTTGGCATAGGTTGTGGAATTCTGCTTTACACCTGCCAATGGAATTTGCTTGAAAGTGCCCAAAGCTTCTGCCATCTCCTTGGGCATTCTATCACACAGTTCACGTGTCTTGTTTATGCTCCCACCACTTGTAATTGCTTGAAATTTTCTAAACACCTCTTCGTTAAAGTTTTTGATGCCTATTCAATAAATCCACTTTGTGCATATCCTGTGACTACTGTGTTCCAGCCAAACGCATTTCGTTGAAGTTTCGATCTGGGTGTCTTTATCCCTAAGAATAGAACGCAACTGACATAATGGTAGTAACTTCGAACTATCTTCAGGTCCTATAATCAATCCATCACTGTCAAATTTTATTTTACACCTACTAGATGCATTTGCTTGAATGTTTTTTAAAAAATTAACCTGCGTAGGTTTGAGAGGGGAAGAGTGACTTGGCAGACTACTCGAGGTTGTACAACTCAAGTGAGGAGGCTCAAGGCTCAAGCAATGAGAGTGCGACTGTTTCTAGCTCTTTTAAGGGTGAAAGAGGCTTGAATAGATAGTTGGTGGAAAAATTCCAAGCATGGAGGATGTCTGTAAGGGAAGCATATCCTACGCATTCAATGGGATGACATATTTTGAGGGCATAATGTCAAGGCTCACATGCCTTGTTTATGTCTTCTTCAAAACTATTAATGACAAGATTTTTTAGAATAAATGCATTTATTTTAGACAGGTCAACATTCTCTTAATGAGATCTAACAAATATATCCTAAGATTGATGCGAGATTTACAGCAGTAGCCGGTAGTAGGTCACAGGAGGTAAGTAGAGTTATATACAATGCGTGTTTTATTTATGTTGTCTTGAAATATTGTCCGAGGCATTAACTCTGATTGACCGCGATTGTACTCTTGTTCACAGTGCCTTGTGATTCACATTACTATCAAAAAATTTGCAATACACTTTAGAATACACATCTAATTTTGTTTCTAATGCTTAGGAAATTATTCACAATCTACAGACACCCAAGATTTGATGCCTATTCTTCCAGCTGTGGTTGTTAGCTCACCTTTCAACAAATTAAACTTTA